>JAHZNJ010002620.1:0-12427 GCA_027744475.1 Lepidocyrtus cf. sotoi NNG-2020
CAGCCGAACGCTGTCATACATTGAGTGGCTAGCGTAAACAAGCTGTAGTGTGTACGAGAAAAAAGTCGTAGTCGACTTGCGCTGAGAGCTGGGACAAGTTGCAGCCACCAGCGGCTGATGGCTTATAGTGTGAACGAAATAAGTCCAGCCGGGCTTGGCTTATCAGCCATAGTGTGTCTGAACCATAATGCTTTGGCTATGCTGTTGAATTTTTTTTACAAGAAACCATCTTTTTAGCTTAAAATCTATACAGATACTAAGCAAAGCTACACCCGCAAGCTATCCCTCAACCACCTACCCCACTTAATCCACATGTTTTTAATATAAATTTTAAGCAGACCTCTTACTAAAGCAGACAATCTTGTCAAGAAGCCAAGTGCGGCCAAGTGTATTGGTGAACTTTTTAAGGTCTGCCGTAAAAGGTCGGGGCGTTTGTCTTGGTCGTGGGGTTTTGTTGGTTTCATGATTTTCATGATGAATAATGTGTCAAAATAATTTTCATTTACCCACATCAGCAGTTAACCAAGAATGCAACAAACAGCAATGCGTGCAATGTCGTGTTTGATTTCTTTTCTCCGCTATAGCATTCAAGATTCATAAAAAATACAAATTTGCTTCTAAAAATAGAAATGTCACATTTTGTTAGTGACTGAAAGAATGTTGTATGCCACCCCACTCCACAAGCCAAGCAAAGAAGTTTTTTTCTGTAAGTTCATACGTTTTTGTTTCACGTAACGTTTTCCAGTGACATATTATTTTTATTGACTATTTGAATGCATTCCGGATTATAGGTGCTTCGTTGCTGAGAATAAATACTTTATTATATTATCCCTTTAACTGAGATTTTCGGTCGATTATCATTATCAAAATACTTTTCAGCCGGAGAATTACTGCGCGCAGAAGCTTTCATCAGTTGTTATGGAGCAAATCTTTTTGTCATATCATAATAAATGTTACCAATAAAATGAATGAGTGGCAGAGCGGATGACGAAAGCTCACTCAACAACACATTGTATTACTGAAAAAACAAATATGAGTTTTTCTTACAATGTGGTTTATGTTATGCTTTACAAACTTTGGAAGCTTTCCATTTTATACACATTCATTTCTATGTTTGGTATTGTTTCGGCTTTCCATCGTCAAATTTTCCAGAACTACTCTCGACGAGTTTCAACATCATTTCTCTAAAGATTGAATATGATATAAACCCCCGGAAAACCATAGATGTGTAATCTTTTTTTTTTCTTTTTTGCTGCTTTTGTTATTAGAGAACTGCTACTGCTATGCTATTAATCTGAAACTTTTTATTCTGCCTCTCCCTCCCCTGCTTAACTCAACGTGTTGTGGGTTGAGTTGGGTACGAGAAGAGTAAACGGAACCCATTTACCCATAATTTCTATTTTCCATTTGTACTAGTACTTTGCTCCATTTATTTACTTGCCTCTCATCGTTCTTCACTCACTTTGACACCAAAATGCATTCAAAATGGAAACGATCATCATTCAATATCCATTGCTTGCATTTTGACCGGAAGCTGTAAGGATAATATGGACCCAGCTGTACTTTTATTTTCTAATCTTTCTTTCTCATGTAATTTATTATGACAAGGTTCTCCTCATCACTTCATCAACGTGATTTGTTGGTGAATATATGAACGATGATGCAATGTGGGTGGTAAATAGTGGTGGTGGTGGTAAGTAAGCTGGCATGCCACCGGCAAATAATAATACTAAAAATAGTAATGTTTCCCAACAACACGGAAAATGGCCAAAAATAACTTGAAACGAATGTGATGCAACCTAGAAGTACCATGCATAGTGAAAAAGCTAAAGAAACTCAATTCATTTTCATGTACTTTCTTGTTCGGAAATACAAAATATTTTTGCGACGCGGACGTTTTGGCAAGCCACAAACTATAAGCAAGGACTAGGTCGAAAGGCAGCTCCTGCAGGAAAATATATAAGCAGAATGAAAAGCGAGAGAGATAAATGTAGCTCAAATTGGTATGCGTATGCGGCTCCCAATTTCTTTCTTTCTTCGAAGAATTTAGAATACAAGTTGGCAATGGAAGAAAGGAAGGAAGTAGGAGAAGGTTATTCGTTGAAGCTTCTCTGTTGATGCATAAATGATTCTTCTAGATGAGGTAAGTAAGAAATAAGTGAATAGTAAATGCATGCGTTAGTAGTTTATATGAGCTCCTCTGAATTAAATCCAAAGCACGTCGCATCCATCTCAAAGGAAAATTGATCGTAATAACAAAAACTGCACCAATATATGATGATGAGCATGAGAGAGTGCTCTGCTGCTCTTGTTCTTTATCTCTTCTGTTTTCATAATGTACACATACTGCTGATGTTTAGCATTAAACTGGTTTTACACGAGAATAAAAAATTTTTCTTGCTCTTATGTTAAAAAAATAGCCTCAGCAAAAGATTTCTCGTGGGTTTGTGAGAAGAAGCAAAAGCTTTCTATGTAAATAAAAGATAAAAATGTGTGGTAGACATGTGTGGAAAGAGGAAGATGGAAAAATTTCTGAAGAAAGAAAAATAGTGGGAGTAAGAAAGGAGAGGAGGAAAAGAGAGAGGTAAGGTTGTTTGATGGAAATAATGTGTAGTAAAAGTAATCCAGTGCAGTGCATTGCAGCACCAATCTCATCGTCGATTTGTTTATCCAGGCTAAAGCCAAGACAGTCTGTTATTCTTATCCCTTTTCAACCTCCTTCTCCATTTTTTCTTTCTCCCTTCCTTCCTTTTTTATATAAACATTTCATTTCCATGTAAAAAGCTTAGTTTTTTTAGCCTGCAATCTGCATTTTGTATAAAACCAATAACTGTGCTTTTGCTTTGATTTTAAAGAAGAAAAATGTTCTTGAACTTGTACTGCGGGGTGGTGGTGGTGGCGGCAGTGCATTTTATTTGTGTAAAAGAAAAAGAATCGTAAACTCAACCTTCGTCTTTCTTCCTTTCAAGACTTAAGCAGAAGTTCCACTACGACTTATACGCTAGGTTGAGCTTATAAATCAAGCCTGCTTACACGTTTCCACTATAAGCAGTAAGTGGCATAGAGTGGTGACTTGCCCCAAACTTTGGTTTAGACTTTCAGCGGCTTTTCTCTCGTTTCCACTATACAGCTGAATCATTGAGATCCTTTCGACTGATCATCAGCCATTGAAACGTAAACTAAACTTTAGTATTTCTTTCTTTTAAGACTTATTTGCGTTTTAAAAAAAGTTTAGTTTGAATTGAATTGAATGGAATGGAAAGAATGAGAATATTGAAAGGATAAGAAGAAAAACAACAAAAGCGAGAATAAAACGATCCATTCCATATTTAAAGGGATGCGGATGGGATGAATGTTGTGCGTAGTGAGGTGAAGTGAAAAAGAGAGAGCAATGAAATAAAAATAAATTTTACTCGTAAAAATAAATGGAACCGAAGAAAAAGACGGAGAGAAAACCAAATAAACACAAATGCCATTTTATTATCTATCTCCGCTTTAGCTATGGATTAGTAGTAGGGTAAAAAGTAAAAAGATATACCTAACTGGATTTGATCAAGATTGGATTTCAAATAAATCACTGTTTGTCGATACAGAACTCCACCGACCGACTTGGCAAGTTCACAACTAAGCAGGCAGGTTTCCTTTCTATCTTCTCTCACTCTCTTCTGTTTTTTCAGCTACTTACTTACCTAAACAAAAGTCAAGACCAAGCAAAAAAATCCGGACTTCAGAATGCCCTTTCGTACATTCAATTGATAAAAAACGGAGAGAAAGGATGATGTGGATGGATATGGAGAGAGAGAGTGAACAAAACCAAAACAATTTCGATTTTTATTGAATGTTTTATGTAATGTGAATGTGATGTGAATTGCCGTGTACTTGCTGCTTGCTTGATCGTTTGTTCATACTCTTTTAAAATTGAGTCAAAATTGAACTTTGTTGATGTGATACAATGTGCTAAGGGCAATCATGATGTATATGTATGAGAAAGGAGCAAATTGCTTTAGTAAAAAGGATTATGGCTTTATAGGGTGTGATGGAGGAGCAAAAATGATATTGACATTCCAAGAGAGAGAGAGAGAGAGAGAGAGAGAGAAAAGGCATTTCCAATTTTTCCGTTCTGTTCAGTATTTTAGAAGAAAAACCGCGAACCTTCCTAGTTTTCTCTATTCTTTTTTTCGCTGTTTTCTCTTTTATGTTGATGGAATGAATGGAATAAGAAGGTGATAACAAGGACTCAACGAGAAAAACATTTCCCACTCCCATTAACCGGTACTTCTACTTCTCTACTGCTACTCAACTCTTTCGTTCTCCCACTTCTGCTTTTACTATTGTTATGAGAATGACCTAATTCCGTTTTTGTAGTGGAGTGAAGCGGAGCCACGCCCGGCATACTACAACATAGCCAACAGCCAAATTATGGTGAAGCAAGAGAAGAGAAAGAATGAGCATCATTTCATTGTCACTCATAGTCAGCAAGCAAGCAAGCCAGTAATAGTTGGCTACTAATCTTCGTTGGGAGATGAGATAATTCTTTCTCTTTTCTATTCCATTCCACCAATAGACTGATTATAAGCCCTCTCTCCTATTTGTGTTCATTGTTTTTGAAGATCATCAGCAGTGATCAACCTCATTACATGAAGTATACTTTGCGATAATAATGATTGGGTGATCCTCCAAAATAAAAACTAACCATCGCATATATTTGTTCTGCCGTTATAATATTTCGCGATATTATCAGTATGTACGAACGTAGATGCGTTTTTCTCCGTGACGTTGCAAAGCAATTTTTCATAGACATAAACAATCAAAATTACAAGGAAACTGGATGTAGAAACCACGTAGCAAGTGAAAAGTTTTTTTGCAAGGAAAGTTTAAGTAGGTAACTGCTGTTGTTGCTGCTGCTGCAAACGAATGCACTCCAAGTCGAACTTCCCAAAGGCTGTGCTGTAGATGGGAAACAAGAGGACCTACATTATTCTGCGATGGAAAGTGATGGTAAGGATTCCCAGCTTTGCCATTCTTTCCCATATAGATGGAAGGTTTTTTTTCTTTTTTTTCGCAAAAATAGGAAAAGGCGAGGAGTTTGTAGGAAAATCAGAGAGTTGGAAGGAAAATGAGGGGCAGCTGACTAACGTTTAGGCGTTCCCAAACTAACGTATACTGCCACCATCAACATCACCCATACATATTTTTCGGAGTTAGTAGGAGAGTAGGAGATGGTGGAGGTAGGCTTGGTACGAAGGTAGGTAGGCAGCTTAGTTATGTTTATGTAAAAAAGAGTTGACTTTGTTGAAGAGACGAGAAGTAAAAAAACAGAAAAAGTAGGAAATTATTGGAAGTCACGCCAGAAAAACAGAACTATATCGGTTTGCTATATATTCACTGTTAAAAAACCACTACCACTGTGGTAGTACCACATCTATGGCTACAGACTTACAGAGAGATGGAAATAAAGAATAAAAGAAAAGAAAGTATTTAGTAGAGAGGGAGAATGGAGAACAAGAAGAGGAAAAAATGAGTGTGAGACGACTGCATAAAAAACGCATAGTCCATAGGTACATAGGTAATACTTAATACATGAGCGTTAGTGTGTGTGAGTGAATGAGTGCCGTGTTGTGGGTCCATTAGAGAGCCAAGTTTTAATTGCATAAATAATCGACGAGAAGAGAACACCCCCGCCGTTGTTTTATCACATCCAAATTACAGCTATCCCGTTTTATGTTGTAGTTGATGCTTGTTCTCATTTACTTTTTAAACACTGGACATGCACACTTCTTTACTACCACCTCCACTATCACAAAAAAAACTCCTCCAACAAGAACAGCAGCAGCAAAGCAACTTCCAGGAAAAAGTTTCATTTTCTTTCTTTCCTTCATTTTGTTCTCTCTTGTAATGTTTCCCTTTTACACAGCTGTACACAGTATTTCTCGATATATGAATAAAACGAAGGAAAACGGAGAATTCTCAATTGGGACACTTTTCCTCTGAACAAACAATTCCTCTCTGGACGCATACATAACTGACTTAAACCAGTGGAGTAGTAGAAAAAAGTGACTCGTCCTCTCTTTTTCTCTTTCTTTCTTTTTATATTTTTTGCTTGCTAAATGTTCTCACGGAACTACTCATACAAGTTAGTTATGAGTTTGTTCTCTCTTTCTCTCTTGTGTGGTGGTTGTTACTCCTGTGGTTTTTATTGTTACAAAAAAGTTGTAATTGAATTTCATGCATGATACAGGAGGAACAACAGCAACAACACAAAACAAAACACTTCTCGTAATGGTCCTCGCACTCCTTCTCACACGCTCTCTTGTGTGCCGTTGCCATCATTGCCGCTGCTGCTGTGGCATGGCATGGCTTGCCGTTTTCTGTTTTGGAGTATTCCCTTATGAGAAAACGACAGGACAACCCACAAAACAAGTGAAAATGAAAAACAAAGTATTTAAATGAATATTCATAAGTATGGGCATTGCCTCCATAAAAATAAAAGAGTTGAGAGTTCATTCGAGAGCAGCTCTACAGTTTTAGCTTACTCCCAGCAAATAATAGTTTGTTTTTAAGTATTCTAAATATAAATTGTAATTTGTAATGCATTCCATACATGCAAAAGATGCATTTCCCAACTGGAAAAAAGGTAAAATTTTTCTGATTAAATACTTTGATAAACTCACTACAGCAAAGTGAATTTCTCTTTAAAAAGGTCGAAGTCTAAAAAACAATAAATGAAGTTTAGTATTTTGCTACTGCTGCTGTTTTGTTGCTGTTGCTAGTTTTTATTTAGAATTATTCCATTAATGAAGTAGCAAAGCTGGAGTAAAAGCAATAAAAATTCCATTTTTAGCTCTCTTGTTGGTCACTACTTTCCATTTGCTATCTCTAACATACCGTTGAGCATGGTGGTTCTGTGTAGTTTGAGTTTGCGAACATTTTTCAATGAAAATGGGTTTCAAATGTGATGCGATCTAATCCTAGATAGGAAGTCAAGATGGCGGAACAGCAGCAGCAGCAGTGGAGGTGGAGGAAAGAAAGGAAAGAAAAACAAGAAGAAATGAATGAATTTGGTTCTTGACTGAAAGAGAGAGAGAAAAAACAGAAAGCCAAAAAACCACATCGGAAGAAAAAAATCTACTTCGGAAATAAGAAAAAATCAGGAGGAGGCGAAGCATTTATTTTCGTGATTCTTCTTACACATTCCATTCTACTCTGCCCACAGCAGCACAGGCAGCAGCAGCAAAACAGCACAACATTCTAATTGAAAATAAATTTAAAGAAAAATTAACAAAAACGGTCCACTTTTACATTACACGTTTGTTAGTAGTAATTGAGCACTTAAGCATTTCTTAAAACTTAAACAACCAAGCCAAGGATGGTAGAAATCTGTACAGTAGAGAAATATTAAAAGAAACAAAAACTATTACGGTGCGCTTTACTCACGCTATGTATTACTAATACGTAATCCTTTCGTAATATGCTTTGCTCCTTTGCGTTGTACGTTTATGTTGATGCTGCTGTACTAATACAAAGTTTTTTTATCAATGAACAGATTTCTCGTAAAAATTAACAAGGAAAACAATTTTAATTGTGGAAGACAAAGAGAGAGATTGGAAAAATGAAAGCAATCTAAGGAAAAACTACAAACACAGTTTTGGTAGTACAGTACTTCGATGTTAATAAAGCGGAGAGTTCATCGAAATGACGTCCATTTGTCATAAATTCACATTTCATTACACCACGATTTTCTTTATAATAAAAAACTGAGAAAGAAGCTGATTTTGAGTAAAGAGAAAAGTGGAAGATGAAGGGGAAGAAGAGTTTTGTATGTAGCTGTGGATGAGTTCAAGAACGTACATAAGTAATACGAAGCCATTCACTATTCTCGTCCTATTCTTATTCATTCAATCATAACCGTAGCTGTAAAAGTAGGTATTTGCCAAACAATATAAAAATAAAAATGAACATAAAGGAAGAAAGGAAAAAGAAAAATTGTTACGAGTTTTCTAGGGAAATATACAGATGCGGTATAAGTTATAAGCAATTTCGAAGCTTCCTTTCCTTCCGATTTCTTCCCTTTCTTATTTTTATTCCCGTGTGATGAAATGTGGACGCTGATGAGCTAAAACTATCCAAAAATCCACACAATCCACTCCACAGTCCGTTTCTTATTTCCCTTTCCCTAAATGTCCTTTTTTATCCTCTCCTCCATTCTATATTACTCCAATTAATCTCTCAACAATATCAATACCAATACCAAATACCAAGCTTAAACACAAAGAGTACTATGGTATAGGAATGAATGAAGAAAAGAGAGAGCTAAAAAAGGATCACTTTTTTGTTCTCTCTCTCTCTCGCTTTCCTTTTTCTTGGAGATGAAATGAATCTCTTCACTTTATCTTTTAAAACCCTAAGTAAAGAAAGAGAAAGAAAAGTAATCGCTCTTGCTACTGCCACAGAAGCTCCTACGACTGATCTTTATCTCTTGAGGCTCCACCACCACTACAACACTGGCTTAAAGTTTCTTCAGAAAAAGGAAGGACGAAAGAAAGTAAATGTTGCCCATGATGACGATATCGTGCTATGGCAGGAGGAAGGTGGAAGTTCAGTGGCGGCATTCTTGGTGATGGTGTTTATTCTTTTTATTTTTCCCGCTTTGTTTCAAAATGAATGTTAAAATGGAATAAAACAAGGCAGAGGAAGAAGCATGCATGCCCGTTTCTTGAAAAAGAAATAGAGATTATTCCATACCGTGAAGGAGACAGATAACATTAAAGTCTTCGTATTCTTCTGCTACTTGCACTTTCCAAAAGAAGAAAGTTTTTGTGGATAAGAAACAACCTGAAGAAACTTCTTCTTCTCTTCCCCCAAACAATTTATATCTTTTCCACTTTATCAAACAAACACGGGAGAAGAGGTTAGGTAAAACTCGTTTTCGTTTATAAGAAAGAGCATTCGTAAGTGCAAGCACCACGGCACCGCGGCGGTTAAAACATGAAAGTTGGAATTTAGTGAGCCACATGGCGTCACCATACGATACACTCTTTCCATCCATTTCATTTCACTCACCAACATTTCCATTTCCCAGGCAAGACCAAACTAATTTTTTCCTTTCTTTCTTTCTCATTTCTTCGAAGAAAAATATTATTGAAGTTGTTTGTGCATTTATAATAAACAGATGCATTACTCTTCCCTCTAGTGAAGCCGGCTTCCTGTTTCATGACAGGTAGTCGAAGTCGGAAGCACAAAGTATTACAAACTTCCTCCTCCTCCACTTCCACTCCACTTATGCATAAGCTCGCTCTCGTTCTCGCTGCATTTTGTTTGTTTGTTGGAATAATATGCAAATAGAAATTGTGCATTACGATTGAAATATTGAAGAAGTGCTCAACTTATCCTACATGAATTTCTCAACACGACTTCCGCTTGCCTAACATAAAACTCCAGAGAGTTGAGAAAAGAGAAGAAAAAAATACTTTTTAAAGAAAAGCTTGGCAAGATTTGTTAAATTGATGTACGTATGTAAATGTGAGAGAGAAAGCCAAGCAAACTGTGCTGCCATTGTATAAGGAAATGCGGGCGAAAGGCAAAAGCGGTGAAAAAAAGAAAATATTGAATAAGAAACGAACTGAAACTTAAGGACAAAACCCACATACAGCTTATAAGCTCGGTCGAGCTGATGAAATAGGTGACCGATCCGTTCTCACTATACGCCGGCATGAACTTATCTCGGAAAGTCTCAGTCCATGCAGGCCTAAACTTTCTGCCACCGATCCATCGTTCCCACATACAGCTGAGCAGAGACTTCACAAAACAAAAAGTGCAGTGTTGTACTTGCCATTTGCGTAATCAATTGATGACTGAAGTATGACTAATTATTGAGTTTTGTTTTGTATCAGTCCAATTTTTTCTATTTTATCGAGTGTTAAATTAGTTAGAAAGTAAAATGTCAACTAAAGAAACTCATGATACTGCTGAAGATGGTGAGGATGTGTATAATTTAGAATTTTTAATTGAAGCAGTTCGAAAAAATCCAGTTTTGTTTACTCCTCGTCATGCAGAATATAAACTGCAAGGTAAAAAAGAATTAGTTTGGATGCAGATCTCGGAGGACATTAATCAACCAGGTAATTAAAAATAAAATACTTTTGTTCAATCAAATATAAACTAATATAAAATTATTATTTTCAATTCAATGATTATAAATTCGTAATTGAAATCGTGTTGCTTTCAGTAAAATGGTGTAAGGGAAAATGGAAGTACCTCCGCGATAATTACCGCCAGAAAAAGAGAAGCCTAAAAGGAAAAAGTGGTGATGCAGCCAAGCGAATTAAACAGTGGATTTATTTTAATTTGTTGTCGTTTTTGGATAGTTCCATAGAAGACGCTGAGTAAGTTTTTTTTTAAATTTTATTCATCCATTAAATGGTACATATTATTTCCTAATTGTTTGCTACATTTTGATTAATTTTTACTACTTAATTCACAGAACATCAGGAAACCTCTTTGATGATGAAAATTCACTGGAAGATGACATTTTCCTGAATTCTCCATCAACTCCAACCCCTGATTATTCAGCAGAAGTGGCCTGCAAGACTCCCAACAAAAAACGAAAGTCAGATAGAAATGACGCTGTTGATGCAGCTCTAATTAATTACCTGTCTACCAAAGCTAACGAAAATGAAGAAAAGAAAGATTCCCATTATCATTTTGGAATGGATGTAGCCGAACACTTAAGACGACTGCCACCTGACGCTGCAACCTATGTAAAGATGAAGGTGCATCAAGCTCTGTTTGAAGTAGAGCAAAAATTAAAATCCTGTACTCGGCAAGAATCAAAAGAATAACTTTATTCTCAAACTATTGACAGCTGTTAAAATTATGTTTTGTACAGTAGATTTAAGCAACTGAATTGTATGGTAACGTTCTATTGTCAATATTAAAAACACTTTCAAACTGCCATGGCACCTGTCCTTCATTCATGAAGTAATTTGTCATCAGTTCACGAACATCTTTTCCATCTGGAATGGCATTGTTGAAGTTAGTAGTGTCATTTAATTGATTCCGGTAATTGACAACATCATTGTTGGACTGAGTAGTGCTAGTGGAACTTTCTTCTTCTATTAGAATAAAATTATGTAACGCAACGCAAGCTACAATAATAAAAGCAAAATTAACGTAATGCTAAAAAAGGCAAATAAGTTAATTTTAAATTAATCTTCATTTTATTAATTTCACCTTTGACCATCCAAGAAGCGCGCTCTGGCGTAGTATTTATTGGTTGCTTAAAAATTCGAAAGCGCGAAGTCAAAATTCCGAAACAGTTTTCAATAACTCGTCTTCCGCGTGATAACCGATAATTAAATATTCTTCTTGGAGTATTAAGACCCATTCCCGGAAACGGGCGCAACAAGTGTGATTTTAAGGGAAAAGCCTCGTCGCCAACAAAAAACAATGGAGCGCGTTTAGTACTTTTTGGCAAGGTGTGTAAGCCTCCAATTTTTAAAGAACCTGAACATTATACATAGAACAAATTATTACATAGTACCTGATTATTATATAAAGAGGAAAAGAGTAGACAATAAAACTGAAAGAGACCGTTTTCTAATTTTTTCCCCAGAATACTATCGCCCGTTGAAGAAGGAGCCTTTATACAAAAATTTATTCATTGAACGGCAACTTTAATAAAAACTGAATGGGTAGCTACTATTATATAGATATTTAATATGTAACAGTTTACTAATTGGTTTACCTTAACGTAACTCAGTAACAATGCATCCCAAATCGCTTCGCAAGTTTCTCCAATTATGGTTCGCGTTGTAGTCTTACCAATGCAAAAATTAGTAGCAATGGATTGCAGGCTGTCTCCAGTTGCTAAAAATCTTTTATCAATACATAATATTTTAAATAATCTTAATTAAATAAACAACTACTTCTTTAACCAATATTCTAAACGCAATTAATCATTGCTGTGAATTAAAACATGTTTTTACAATGGTTACCTTAGCGTAATTAGCAATCTCAAACGCGCTGGAATGGGTTCACGATATGTAGTAGTTAATTTTTGAATACGTGGAGTCACTAATGATTCCAATTTTGAAAACTGTACAGGGGTTACACGAGTGTATTGTTGAAATTTAGCAGGATAATTGTAGAACATTTCTTCTACTTTTAAATGCTCTCCTAATACATTTCTACTTTGCAATAATGGATGCACCCAAAATTTATGTTTCTGCTTTTGTTTTAAGTTACGCCGACGTAAAGCGTATAATGGTGCAGACACACCATGGCTGATGAGCCAAGTCCGGCTGGACTTATTTCGTTTACACTATAAGCCAACAGCCGCTGGTGGCTGGAACTTGCCCCAGCTCTCAGCGCCAGTCGACCGCGACTTTTTTCTCGTACACACTACAGCTTGTTTTACGCTAGCCACTCA
>JAHZNJ010002621.1:0-25956 GCA_027744475.1 Lepidocyrtus cf. sotoi NNG-2020
TTTTCTTTAAAAGTTGTTTTTTTGACAGTGCTAAGCTGGTGGCTGGTGAGTTGTGGAATTCCTAGAAAAATATATTTTTAGCCGCAAAAATAATTTTTGTTTTTTAGTTTTTCTGACTTAAGGCGATGGTGATGATGATCCTTCTTCACAGTACTTTATAATAGGATGGAAATGGAAGTAAAATAGTCCGTTAACCGTTTGTTTTTTTACCATTCATTCAGTACTCCTCTGCTCTACAGCGCAATAATCCATCCAAAAATGTTTTTTCAATGGAAATAATGGTAATGGTGGTTTCGTTTTAGTTGGAGCTCTCAAGGGAAACCCGATGAATGAAATGAAACAAAACAAAACAGAAACCAACTCTTTTCAAAACGCTCTAACGGATTGGATACTTTTTTTACGATTTTTTAAAGAGAGAAACAATGCAGCACAGGGCACAGAACACTTCCCTGTTCCGTTTCTGGGAATTGGAATAGTTTTTCTCTGTATTTTGTTTTTGTAATAATGTATTCCTTTTGTAAAACAAAAATTGGATACTGATTCGAATTTCGAATTCGAAAACTAAAAGTTTTCTTTCTTCTTCAATACAAATTAAAACAAAAACTGAAAAAAAACTAAACTAAACCTTAAAGTTTGAAACTGAAACTTTTTTTCTTTGTTCGAATTCGAAGTTTATAATTTTCAGAGGCTTTCCTCAGCCTCAATTTCAATTCAATACTGAATTACAATTTAAATTCTGTGGGGGCATTGCTTTCAAGTTAAAACTGAAACTGAAACAAAAATCGAAGCTTGATAAAAAACCTCACAGCCACAGCTCAAATCATTTTATTATACAAAACGAAACTACTTTTTAAAAAAGTAGCATAATAGTGGTGGTGGTAGCATTACAGCAATGAAGTTTTATTTATTTTCCAAAAAAAAAATTCAATTCATTCCAAATTTTATTCAGTTTTTGAATTAAAATGGGTTGATGAAAATATATAGACTGTGGTGTGGTGTGGGATGCTGCTGATGCTGAATGAAAGAATTTTGTGTAGTTTTTTTTACTTCGTACTTTGTAGCGCCATGAAAAGTTTTAGTTTTTGTGTGGAGCTTTTTAAGTAATTGTAACAAATTTGCTTTGCTCCAGCTCTGCTTTGTAAAGAGTTACCTTGCCCTTTCCGGTTGAATGAATCCCTCTGAACCTTTAATACGAATACTTAAATTAAATTATAATTTGTGTTGTATCGTTTCGTATCGTATCTTATTTGCTAGAAGGAAATTATAATTTAGCGGTAATGAAGGGCATCTTCGTGCGTAGTGGAAGTATTTTTTACTTACATAATAATTTTCTCGCTAGTTTTTTTTGTTAGTTTATTATATTATTATTATCACTATTGGGCTGGCGCTGCGCTGGCAGTGTGATTTTGGAGGCGGAGGTGGTAAATGTTAATTTGGAGATCCCATGATGCTAACATCTTCAATTTCATTTGGGTTCAAAGAGACAGAGAGAGAAGAAATTAGGAGATCCATTCCATTCCCATTCTGCTTTTGGTTTAGATTCTTTTTCCTCCCTGTTGAGTGTAAATTACTATTAGGCTCGTTGTTTGCTTTTATTCTGTTGCGTTGTGTTTGTTGAAAGTTCTGAACTCTCTCGTGGTGGTGGAAATTGCATACATTTTACAATTATTATTGTGCTATGCTTTTTAGTTTTATTCCATTTACTTACATTAGTTAGTTAGTCTTTAGTCTGGCGTTGTTATGTAATGTAAATGTAATACAGATTCTTTTGGAATAGAAAAGTNTGTTATGTAATGTAAATGTAATACAGATTCTTTTGGAATAGAAAAGTTCATTTCTGTGGTGTGGTGGTGGTGGTGTGTATGAATGGAGAGAAAAAAATTAGAAAAAGGGTTCATTTTATTTCATACATAACACAACTACCACCACAATAGTACATTCACTATCCAGTGGGACTCTATGGAAAAATACTTCACAGCAGCTATTTTATTCAGTGGATTCTAAATGTAATAGTGAAATGGGTAGGCAGCTTCGTAGTTCCATTTCATTAGAAATTCTGAAATTCCCCCACAAAGAAAAAAACAGGAACAGCGCAGCAGCAGCAGACAAAATAAAACTTTTTTCTCTCTCACTCCTTTCATGATGTCTTTTTATTATGGTGAAGCTCAGTAGGTTTTGCAGTAAATGGAGAAATCCTTGTTGGAAATAAACTGGAAGATATAAAAACCAAAATAAAAACGGTACAGACCTTTTATATTTTTATATTTATTATAATTCACCGTTACACATTTTTCCTTACCACCACCATCAGAGCAAAGCAGCATCATAATCATCATCAGCAGCGTCCTTTTTTGTGGCTTTCACGCTGAGCTTCAGCAAATAAAGAAGAGCCTTTTTATATATTTTTCTGTTCTTTACTTCATTATTATTTTTTACGAGATTGTAATTTTTAATGATCCAGAGAGAAAAACATGAGCAAAAATTCAAGCACAAGTTCTACGAATAAAATTATATAATCAAAAGCATCAACATCAACACCCAACGCAACATAAGCATCATCATGAATGATATTAGAATATTTTTTTAAAACAAAAAGGGGAAAGAGCGTGTCAGAAGGATCCTCTTGAAGAAAACCCTTTTGCCTTCCCTTTGACAGCAGTGTCATTGCCAAACCCCTACTTATTTGTGTAACAAAAAAAATTGTGGCCTTCTCTCCTTCTTCGTTTTCTTTTTTTTTATATTATGAAAACAGAAAGCACCTTTGGGAGCTTAAGCTTTATACGTAAAATAAACAAAAGTGTCAAAAAAGGAAAATACGAAACCTTTTCCCGGATGTAAAGTGTGAGTGAAGTCCTTGAAATGTAAAATAAAAGATGCGTAAAGTGACGTACACTGCATTGCTCAAAAGACAAAAGCTGCTCTTTTCCGTTTCCTTTTGTTTTTGTTTGGTTTCCTTTTTTTAAAAACTGATTAAAAAATTTTCCCTTTTTTCCTTTCGTAGGATTCTCTGTGTTTAAAAAAAGGAGGATTGAATTGAGGAAAATATAATTTTCAACGCAGACGAGAAATACTCTCGATCTTGTTGTTTATTTTTACTGTAAACCAAGTAGTTTTTGTGTTTGTTAGTGTTGCATCAGAAAAATCGATTCTTGTTTTTGTGTTCTTTTTAAACTTGACAATGACAACTTTTCCTAGATGAGGATAAGATGAAGATGAAATCGAGTTAGTTTCTTTCAACAATAGAAATTATTGTTGTTGGGTAAAGTAAAACCTTTTTTTATATTTGGATTTTGGTGATTGAAAGAAAGAAGAAAGGATGGAAATGGATACAAAAATACAGGAGAAGGAAAAGGAAGACGAAAGGTGAAGAATGAACCAAAAAACTTTTTTCGGAAACTTTTCCTTTTCCCCTTCTTCCTCTTTTTTGTCACGCTTCCTTATTTACTTTGAATTTAACACGTTCTTCTTTCCTTGCACTTGTCCTTTAAAAGCTCGTCGAAGCTTTCTTTGGTGCTAGAACAATGACACTTCTATTGAGTGCTTACACGATAATAATGAGATAAGGTGGAGGAAGTAAAGTGGAAGGATAAGAAACACGAAGATAACAGAAAAAGATAAGACGATAAAGAAGGATTCCTTTCTTTTCTCATTCCAAGTTCCAAACAGCAGCAGCAGCAGCAGCACTTACTTCATTCATTCTTCTTGTTATTCTCTCAAAGTGTTGTTTGGTGGAAGCTCCATTTTATTACCTAAGAATGAGAAAACTAAAAAAAAGTTGTCGTTGTCTTGCAATCCCATTCTATTCCATTGCAAAAAGACTTGTCGTGCAAGTGACAATAAAGAATGGAGTTGAGTAGTCGTAAATGAACATCAACATCTTCCGAGTAGAAGAGTGGAGCAGAGAAAGTAAAAGAAAAGGGTTTGTTTTGATGTTGATGTTGTTGATGATAGCTCAGCTCGACCATGACACTGAGAAAGAATAAAAGGACAACGCAACTCAACGACGAGACGACGATTATATTGAAGTGGATAAAAGCTTTCCCCTTTCTCTTTTCTTTCCCATTATTTTTCTTCGAAGAAGAAGAATGAAGAACAACTTTAGTAAAAGTTGTTGTAGTAGTTTTTGAAGCACCCGCCACCAGCCGTTCGTTTGGTTCGTTTACTTCTTGAACAATATTTTTCCAGAGGAAGTGTGCGGCAAACAATAAAAAACTAAAGCGATAGGCTAGGCGAATACGTACCTGCTGAAACCAAAGCGACACGTGTAGTCTCCTCACACTCAGGCCACCCGCGTGGTTCAAATAAGTGAATGTAAACTGAAGAAAGAAAAAGATAAAGAAAGAAGAAGACGCTTTTGAAATCAATCGACGACTTGTCAAGTCATTGTCTTCTGTTTTGTCATTTTAGTGTAATGAATTGATACAAAAATGACGTTGATTCATCTTCAAATGTCTGTTGATGGCAAAGTAATTAAAAAATGTGAGGGAAAAATGTATTTTATTTTTTTCAAAAGTGTAAAAGTGAATTTTAAAACAATACTTTCAACTTTCAAGTTTAAAATTTAAACGAAAAACCTTGAGGGTGTCCATCAGTCAGTCCAGCAAGACATTTAAAATGACTTTTAACGTTTTACTTAAACGAATTCTAAAATAAAGAAAATAAAATTTCCTCACAGCAAAAAAACAAGGGTGTTTTATTGAAATTGAAGTGAAAGTGAACTTTGAAGAAAGCAAAAGGCAAAAAGCCAAAAGAAAGAAGTCAGAAGCAATTTTAAATTTGAACAGTAACAGTACAGAACTGCAGACAGTTTCAGTAATGCTAAAAAAAGTTAAAGTTACATTACATGCAATATGTAACGCCTTTTATTCTCTTCTTTTTTTCTTTTTTTTTTCTCAAATTTATTCTTGTTTTCTTCTCCTGTTATTTCTCCCTTGTCGTTTATAAGTTTTCTTTTTGTATAAGGTAAGTTGGTTTCCATTTCCACAGACAGACAAACACGTTCCCATTCTCTTTCTTGTTTTTCTTTTCTTCACTTATTCGTTTTCACTTTTTCTCTTTCCCACTTCAAAGTTACTTTTACTTTTATTTTATTTTACTCTAGTTTGATTCCATTTTATTCCATAAGAAGGTTGTAAAGTGTAAAAAAGGAAAGTAGTGAAGGGAAGGTTTTTTCTTTAGGAGAAGATTTGTTACTGCTTAGCCTTATCATTTCTTCCCCATCAAACCGTTACCGTTGCGTTGCTGTTGTTAAAATAAATACTAGAAGAGATGAAGAGAAGAGAGAAAATAGAAGCAAAAGTAAAGGCAACAAAGTACGGTACAGAATTTGTGATGTAAAATGGGCTTGAGGGAAGTAAAACAGAAGAAATAAAGGAAAAGGCATGAAACCGTTTGAAATTTTGAAACGGAAAATGAAACCAACTTTCGCTCCTTTTTTCTGTTCATTTGGAATAATATATTTGTACTTTGTACAAACAACTGTCGCAGTCGCACATTTCTCTTTCCTGTTCTGTTAAAGAAAACGAAGAAAAAAGCAGAGAAAAAATGTGAAAGTGAGAATATAGAGCAGTCAATAACCTTCTCCTCTTCTCAAAAAAGAAGAAAAGTGGCAAAAGAAGACGAGAAGAGAAGAAAGGAGGTAAAAGCCAACAGCTCCGAGCTTAAGCTAAGCTTTTGAGAGAAGAATCTCCAATTTCTTCACTCCATTTTACATTTTTAACACACAGACACATTTCACAACTTCCTCTTTTGTAGTAGGACCAAGTACCTTTTTAAAAAGTAAAATGTCGTCGTGGCGTGGCTCATATGGCTCATGCATGATTGATAGTGAAGAAAAAACTGTGAATAGATCCGTTTTCTCTCTGTAGACTCTTGGATACAAATACAATATTATTTGGATCCATATCATTTCCATTTAAAAAACGGGAGCAGTAAAGAAAAAAAAGAAAAACACATTTTTGAATGAAATGGTAATAATGACGATCTGCCTGCCCTACTCGTCTCGTCTCCCTTTTTGTTAGCAAATGCCAAGGTAAGGAGGTTGCGATGTGTGATGGGATGTGATGTTTGTGTGTAATGTGGATGTGCCTTTATTGCTGGATTGGATTTGGATCCGATCAATTTCTTTCCCCTTTTCATTTGAAATTCTCTTGAATTGGAATAATATTGTATATTGAAAAGAAATAAGAAAAAATGTTACACAAAAACATCACCACATAAATTTTTGTTGTTGTTGTTGTTTTTTTACGTTTTTTATAACTTGACAGAGAAAGATATTTTTCTTTGAAGGGTAACGTGTGAATGTATAAATGTGAATGAAAAGAAGTTTTTTGAAGGTTCATGTTAAGTTTAAGATTAAAATTGTAACTGTTCTTATGTTCTTGTCCTTGCTTTTTGCAAAATACTATAATATACATAAATGGAAGTGGATATCGCAACACACTCGTAAACACAATAGTGCAATACAATTTTCAAATTTATGTGCCTATGCAAATCGTGCGAGAAATAATATTGTGAGGAGAAGGAGAAAACTTTGAAACTGTAAAACGTGACTAACTTTCTACATTGCTGCTTTATTATTATTATTGCTAACGAATTGTGAAGAAGAATGAATACGAAAAAAATAAATAATATGAATAAAATAAAGTATGTATCAAAATAGTATGTATGACACAATTGAATGATGTACGCGAACATAAAACTACAGCACCCAATAACACAAATACCAGTTCCCGATTACATTTTCAATCGGTAACAGTATATTCTTGACTATAAATATATAATTTTTATTTGAAATGAATTTCTTCGAAGTGATCTAATAGAAGTTTGTTTAATTGGTTTTTGCCAATTTTCATTCTGTCTTTTAAGTATGCGTATATTAAAAGATTCAGTTTTCAGTAAAAATGGTAGACAGGAAAACCGACATATTATCACCCAATCCATCTTCCTTCTTAAAATGCTATGAAATAAGAATAAATTCAATCGAGTCGTTACATTTCAAGGCAATTTTCTGACGCACTCATTCATTCCAATGCTACTTTGTGAGTCGTTTTTGTAAAAAAACATCTTGTCTTGAGCTCGTTTCAGTTCTAAATAAAAAAGATTGCGTCACAAACCTCAAAGCATTATTCGATTTACCTACTTTACGTCAGTTGAAATTTAAAAAGAGGAGGATGATGAAATTGAAACCACTTATCCACCTATTTCCCCAAGCATAAACTTCCTAGAGGGAAAAAATCTAATCTTCATTTTAAAAAAATGTCAAATTTTCTGATTCCGCGAATTTTTAATAATAATTTTGAAAATTTGAATTGAGCAATAAAGCACGTGGAAGCCTAGAGGAGTAAAAAAATGAAAGTTAGGAGGACAAGGACGTCACAGTCACAGAAAAAGTTTAAGTGGAGTTGAGTATTTAAAGTGGGAGTAAGTGGAGTGAGTTTTTCCTTCAAAAACTACAAAAATTTGTTCAAAAAGCAATTATGTATTTAAATGAATTCCGTATTTCCGTAATTAGTACAAGATAAAAGTGAAACGACAAACCAATTGACATTTGACAATTTATGGCATTAACATTTTTTACGAGTATTTATTGGGAACTGATTAGAGTTGACTTGTAGTGTAGTCCTCCTGGAAAACATTTTGCTTTAATTGGAGGAAGGAGTAGGAAGAACAATAACAACATTAAAAAAGCGGTAAATGCCAAGCTCGTTAACTTTTTTACGGTTTTTGCAAATATTGGAACGAAACAGCAACAAACAAAACTGTTGAGAACGCCTACGTGCAAAAAATTACGAAGGTTTGTTAAGTTTTTGAAATTAATTAGGCTGTAAAAAATATTTTTTACAACCTTTTCAATTGGTTCGTTCCCAACTTGTGTGTTGAAAAATTATTGTTTTTCTGTACATGAAGAAGGATACTGCAAAGCAAAACTTTCTAACTGAAAAAGTCTCCCTCGCTAATTGAATCAAAGGAATTATCTGTGAAAGCAAAGCAAAAGCACGCTAACAGCAGCAGCACGAAACTTTTACTTTTTCTTTCGCATTTAAAATTTTAAAAAATCAGACAACTTTTTCTGTTTTGAAATAATTTTTGCAATGTACAATCCTACGCAGATCTCTTGATTAGCTTAAGTTTAAGCGAGCGTAGGTTTTCCAACATTTCAACGAGTCAAACTATATCTATCTATGCCCATTTGCGTCTGTTTTGTTAGGTTTATTTTGGAAATTCGCCAAATCGGCGTCTTCATACACATTCGCAAAAAATACTTTTAGTTTAATTTACCTCACTCAATGTAGAGATACGTATCATAGTAAACGTAAAAAGGTAACTTACTTTGTTTGAAAAAAAATTATCTTGTCTTAGTCTTTGCTCTGCTCGTGTTTGTATATCTTTGCTCATCTAGATCGTATCATGTTGAAACTTTTTTGTGAAGCAATTATACAATTATTTTTCTTTTTTTTTTATCTTATTACACTACTCTTGAATGTATCCATAGCTCATTTAAATTCAGTCCATCATCTCTCATAATAAAAAAAGTTTTTCTAAAATTACTACAACGTAAAAAATATGTGACCTTTTTTGTTCCTTTTTGTTATCTCAATAATCACACCATTTCCGTCGCCGTTTCTTCATCTATTGGAAATTGAAGCTCATTCAAAAAAAGAAGAGTTTTTAGGTAGGTAATTAATGATGCAATTAAACTCTTATACTATTTAAATATTCTATGAGAGTCCGTCGATTTTTATTCTTTTCGTTTCATACAGAAAGTTAATTTCTTTCAAATAAGTAAAGTAAAAGTAAAACGCAACCAAAAAACAAATACTTTAGGGAAATAAAGAAGGAAAGAACAAAATGTTTCGATTCCGATCTAAAAAAACTTCTTATCTGCAGCTCTGCATTCATTTTTAGATTCTTAACAAAAGATTAAAGATAAAAAAAAATTTGATTCTTATTCTTCTTGTGACTGGTCGATTTCCTTTTCTCTTTTGTAGCTTCTAAGTAGGTATAAAAAGTACCTTTCTTGCTCTCTCTATGATCCCGATTCCCAATCCCAAAGGAATTTCAAATCTCTGCAGGATCAGAATTTTAATTTCCTACTTTTCTTCTCTCTTCCCTCTTCGCTTTCTTCGTTGTTCTTTTTTTATATCTTTTTCTTCCTCATGCGCTTGTTCTTCTCGTTCTTATCTCAAAACCACCTCATGTAACAACTCCTTTTTGCAATTTCGTTTCTCTCAAGTTCATTTTCGTTGGTTGAGTTGAAGATTGAGGTTTTCTGACTTGACTGGTTTGAGGTTGAGAAAGAAGGAAGAAAGGAAGGAAAAAGAAAGGTTTAAGCTGAAAAAGTCAAAGGTAGTTCGAAAGAGTAAGTGGAATACTACGATTACGACAAATATCTTTTTATCTTTATTACATAACACGAGCATTACCTTACTTGGCTTACTTGCTTTGGGAGTGAGGAGTAAGCTCGAGTAAAAAAAACATGTTGAAATATAATTTGTTCGTCATTATTATTACAACATCTTCGTCCTCGTCCTACACACGTGCTCTGGTTGTTCTTTCCTTTTTCCATTCCTTAAAAAATCTTATCTGAAAAAAACTAACTTTTTTTTTAAAAAAAGGAAGAAAACTTTAATTTCATTTTACATTTTACTCCAGCTTCCGCCCTCACACAAAAAGTTTTTTTACGTAATAGATAATATATAGATAGCTTAAAAAGCTTTAGTGCGTTTCGGAAAAGAAAGAATCTGGCTGAAGAAAAAAGTCAAGTATTTTTTTTCTTTTTCTTTCTAAATTCTTTTTCTTTCATAATTAAGCAGTAGTCAAGAAGTCAAGCCTCAAACCTCAAGCAAGGTTTTATAGTGGACTTGGACTGCGACATTGCGTTGCGTTGTCGATAGATTTTTGGAGGTAAGTAAAAAGAAGAAGAAAGAGGAACGAACGTGTAATTAAATTAGCTGGCTCGCTGCTGCTGTTATGACGGTGCTCCTCCTCCGCTATGGTATGGTATGGTCTAATGCTCATGTTTTTAATTCTTTTGACCTCTCTTTCGCTCTAATGTTTGATTCTCGATTCCTCCCACTCTCGCTCTTTCTTTATTTCTGAAGGAAAGTCAAAGTCGAACAGGAAAGGGAGTCAGTCAACTCGCAAAGCTGAACTCTTTCTCTTCTAGTCTTTCTCTCAGTTTTTTTTCTGTCTTAGGTTATGATGAGACTTTCTCGAAGGTAGAAAGAAAAAACACGGAATAGCTCAGTTTCGTTTCCCATTTCCCCGTTTTTCCTTTCACCGTCCCAATTTTCTTATTAAATTATAGTAATAGAACAAGAACAACAAAAACAGATTTTTTCTTCTCTCTTATTCTTTTACTCTACAGCAAAGAGAAAAGTAAGCCCATTAATGTAAAATTACAACGTGTATTAAATTTAATTACGCATAGTCCTAATTCCCTCTCTCTTTTTGTGTGTAGATAGCATAGGTATATAATGTAGGGCATTATTATTTAGAGAGAAAGTTGTTTTTCATATGGGGAGCAATGTAAAGAAACTAAAAAAGCTGTTTAAGTTTTCTTCAGCGTGTAAACGTAAACCCAGTCCCTATTTTTAATTGTATATGACAGGTTGCTTTTGCTTTCTTTTTTGTCCTTAATGGAGCTCCAAGAGTAAAGCTCTTTCTCCTTTTCTGTTCTGCTCTGCTCTCTAACAAAGCAAAGGGTGGTGAAGGAAACAAGGCAGGTGCAACTAATCACTAATTACAGAAAATTGAGACGTGTTCTGCGTTCAAAAGAAGAAGAAAGGAATTCGCTCACCAACCAGAAATAAAAAACCAGACAGGCAGGCACACACACACACTCATATGGGGAGTAAAGCTAAAGCTAGTAAAGAAAAGTAATAATAATAATAAAGTTGGAATGAAGGAGAGAAGAAGATTTATATAAAAGGAAGTAAAAGCACAAGCAAGAGCAAGCAAGCATTAATATAATTATTGTGGAGGGTAAATTGAGGATTCAGGATAGGATGGAGCAATACGATGATGATGATGATGAAATTTAATACGATAACGACGACGATACGATGTCGAGTTACTCCAGTGATTACGGCATTTTGCCCAAAAAAGAAAAAGAAAGCTTTGTTATTTTGTTATTTTTATTATATCCTTTCTTTTTCTCTCTCTTTCTATTTCTTTTTTGGCGCAATATTTTGTTCATTGTTGTTGCTGAAAAAGAAAGAGAGAGAAAGATGCAATGCGACTCTCTTTGGCTCTTCTTTGTTCCTCTTTCTCTTATTTCTCCTTTCATCTCCTGTCGATCCAAATCCTTCTTCTTCTTCCTCTTTTTTGTTGGAAAGAGCAGCCGAGGATCAGAGAAAGAAAAAAAATTGTGCCACACAACACACAACACACGTCACGTCACTTCACGTCATTCATTCATTTAAGCAGCAGCAGTTAGTAGTCACCGGATGTTCTAGATTATCCCTCCGTCTCTTCTTCTCCTCAATTATATAATTTCTCCAGTGGAGCGTAACGTAAAAGAGAGAGAGAGAAAGGAAAAGGAAGAGATGAGACGACGGATGTAGGAAATTAAGCTGCTCATGTGTGTTACAGTAACAACTAACGCAACGGCAACGGTAATAATAATAACAAAGGATGAGCGACGATGCCGAACAATGTAGCAAATAAGCGGTAGAGAGAATAAAAGGAAATTGGTAAATTGGTGGTGCTGCTATGCTATGATAGATTATATATATTTTTTTTGAAAATTTAGCGCTAAAAGCTAAAGTTTATAGTTTATAGCAAAAAAGGTAAATGGATAAATACATTTCATTTATTGTTAATCCGCCTACTTCAAGAATTATTACAGAGGAAGAGAGAAGAAGACAAAGAGAAAGAGAAAAGGATGATGACAGTAGCGAGAAAAGTAACAGATGTGCGCGCTCCTACTTTGACTTTCTCTCTCTCTCTTGCTTTCAGCTTTGATTTCCAAATTGATCCTGTCTGTCACTGGCTTTGCTGGGAAAGAGAAAATAGAATAGGACGACTACTGACTACTGACTTGACTGGACGGAAAGAGAGAAAGAGACAGACTCAAGTCATTTCGTTGTCATTTCCTTCAGCATTGACTGTTTTCGTTTTTTTTCGGCTTCTTTTTCGCTTGGCTCTTGGCTTTCTCTGTCCATCCGTACATTTCCTCTCTCTCTGCTTATTTTGGCTCGCTCTTGGCTTAGTTTTACTTTTACTTTTCTGGGTTGCTTTTTGGAATAAAAAAGTAAGCAGTTTTTTTCTCTAAAAATGTGAGCCAAAACCAAAAAACCATCAGCAGCATCAGCATCATCAAACGAGTTAGATACGAGTACGTAGAATAAAAAACCAAACCAAAAAACGGTGGCGGCAGTAGCGGAAGAACCAAAGAGAGAGACAGAAAGAGAAAAAGAGAACAAAAAGAATTTTTGGCGCAGATAATTTGAGGAGAAACAAAAGGAATTTTTAATGTGGATTACCAACCACCAACCAACATTCCCACTACCACTATATCCGTTTATACTTTGGATGGATGTGTGTGGGAACTTCTGTGAATGGGAAAGCCATTTATTTGGTAAATAGTAAAATGGCGAAGCAAGGCAAATGTGTGTGTGTTCCTTTTTATTTTCCTTTTTGCCAAAAAAAACTAACTTTGCTACTGCTGCAGTAATAGTGCTGAAGCTTTTGCTGCTGCCGCTCTGCCTATTCAAAATCAATTCTCTTTTCTTTATAGTTTTTTTTGTTTTTTATTCTATTTTATCTAAATATATGTGACTGAAATGAAAATGGCAGAGCAGAGCAAACCAAAGCCATTTTAGAGAGAATGCGAAAAAGGTTCAACGAACGCATTTTTACAGAGAGAGAGAGAGAGAGAGAGAGAAAATACAAATAAAATTTAGGAGTACGCAATGCAATGGCCGTCGACCGTCGTAGTAGTTTTTTGATGGGAAAGAATTAAAATTAAAAATTTATTCTGAAGTTCCTTTTTTACGATTGAGCATTGAAGACTATTCATTCTTTTAGTAAAAATCCTAAAGCTGAATGGCGTACCTAAAACAGCAAAGTAAACGCAAATGCAGCAGTATTAACGAAATTAGGGCAGCTATTGTTGTAAAACGTACGTACACGTACGAACGAGCGTGTACGCCTACGTACGGGAAATAAAAAGTAAGAAGTGGCCATATAACCGTAATTTCTTCCTTAGTAAATTGAATGGAATTGAATTTGAGTTGACATTTTGATTCTTCTTCCTATTTTTCTAGAAGGAAAAGGCAAGAGAAAGAAAAAAACGTCGAATGACTTCAAATCAAAGACTTTTTCTTCTTTTTAGAGGAAGACACTTTTGGAAAATCAAAATGTATTCCTTTTTCAATCTGGAATTGGATCCAATATCCAATCTCCTTCCTTTTTCATTTGTAAACCGAGCCTAAAACAAAAACACACAAAAAAGAGGAACTTCAAGTGAACAGCAAGAAGAAGCAAACAGCAGCAAAGATTCGACACTTCCGTTTACAAAGTAAAACGAAAAAACAATTCAGATCAAACTCGAATTTCGAAACAATAGAAGAAAAAGAAGAAAAACTCTGAAAAAAGAGGTCAATGAACTATTAAGGGCTCTTACTACTTAACTGCTCTACTGCAACATAAAAAAACCTATTTTACTTTATTTTTAGTCATTCACAATTTAGAAATCCAATCAATCTCAACCCACTGCGAAAAATTTTATTGCAGGAAAGACCGCCCCCAAAAAAGATCAATAAACAATAAACTTGCGTTACTGCTTACAGCTTACGACGGTAATTTAGCTTAAAATTCCAAAAGAATTTTTTATATCTTATTTTATATTTATTATTTTGTAACTAACATAAAAATTTTTATGGGCCAATAATATTAATATGAGATAAAGATAAGTAATGAAAATGAAGGCTGTGCTGCTGCGCTGTTGTAAAGCTTTTTAATGGGATTTCCTGCGAATTTTCTTTTTTTTACTCTCCTCTGGGACTTGTGCTGGGACAAAAGATTGAATTTTGCCTGTGTTGGGATGTATGTAGCTGTATAAATATTTTTCAGACCCATTTCATTTCACTTTGTTTAGTTTTATAATAAGTTTGAAGCGAATAAATATGGGGCTTGCAGTGCAGTTTATGGTAGAAGGCGGGAAATAATATTATGAATGGAGTATGGAAGAGGAGGAGGGAGTATAATAATATTATGTAATATGAATGGGGTCAATATTTTATCCTCCAGTAGAAGAATAGATAAAGCCAAAAAAATCTATCTCCCCCTTGGCGCTGCTATTTACTATTTTAAGTTTTTAGTGGAAGCAAAAGTAAAAAGAAGATTTAAGTGGACAACCTTTATTGTTTCGTTTCGCGTTTGCGGATATTCTGTTATCTTTCAAGCGTTATAATACACATTTGGAAAGTTTTTCTGTCCGCCTTTACGTAGTAATCAATTTATATTCGCAGTATATTCACACTCACACATTCGCGTCTGTTTTGTTTTCTTTTGTTGTTTCATTCATGTTTCATTTCATTTATTTCTGCTTGTGCTTCTGCTTTTAAGCACTAAGCTTAAATGGAGAGGGAGCAAGAGAGAGATTAAAATAAATTTTAACTTTATTATACTTTAACGAAACTAACTGGCTGGGAGGAATTACTGTTTGCGAATTAAGTTAACTTATTTGCACGACTGGATTTAGCTTTAGCTTTAGAGTCTGCTGAAATCTACTCAACCCAACTCCATCAATAATCCTTTTATGTTTTTGTGGAAAATAGTAAATGGGGAATGGGCGGATTATCTCTTTTTGTGCTCGTATGTGTGTGTGTGTCTGTGTGTCCTTTTGCTATCTGTTGTGGACAAAAACTTGCGAATTGCGAAAACAAAATTTGTTGTGTAAATTGTTGTTGTTGTTGTGTTTTATGTGCAAATTGCTGTAAATTTGGCGGAACATGACTTGGGTGGCTTGGCATTCGCTTGGCTTGGCGCTCCTCCGGCGGGGAAAAAGAAGAGGAGGAGGAGGAGGATTATTACGATTACGATTACGAGCATTAACTCAAACTCAACATCATCGAATTTTGCAAGGCTTTTGCTGTGCTGTGACTGTGTTTACTTTTACAATTAAAAGGCTTGTTTTTGCGGTTTGGAAAATTAACAGACAAAACAGATAATAGAAAAGCTAGTGCCTTTCTTTCTGATCTTGATGATGATCATCATAATTGGATTACTTTGTAATGGGTTAATTACGTTTTAGATTGTGAAATTGTGAGAACTTGCAAAACAAATAAACAGGAAGGTAGACAGTAAGTAACTCGCAATCAGCTTAAAATCAACTCAACTCAACCGCAGATGAGTTAAAATTAGTGAAAATTGAAAGAAATGTTGTTTGTCTGCGGTAACTTCGTAATTCGCAACCAAACTTCAATTGCGGATGACGAAATGTAATAATTGCCGTTTTATGAAAGGGCTGTTGCGTTGTGTGTTAATTGTTTCATTTAGTAATAATTTTAAGTCACAATAATTGTCAGAAATAAGTGGATTTCTTCCCGTTTTATTCAATTAAAATCCACATCAGTCCATTTTCATTAACTACCTTCCGAGCTCACTAAAGAGATAACTATGATGAAAAGGAAGCTTATTTGCGCTTATTTGCGCTTATTTGGGCAATTATCTTTTAAAACATTTATTTGTATGAGATTAAGCAAACCGGAAATAAACTTTTTTCTAAAGAAAGCTTTTCAAATTTTCTCCCAATCTCTATAAGGAATAAGAATGTATCCCTACCGCGAGCTAGTACCTACTTGCACGTGCCTTGTCATGTCCTATGTGCTACTTACTTATTAAAAGATTTCAGGATGTAGAAAAGAAGCAAAACTCATAAGAAAAAAAAACGTTTTAATTCGCAATTCCTAAGCATTCTAATTAAATTGGGATGAAAATTGAAAATGGAGCACACACACTTTTACTTTTTTCCTTCACTTTACGTACTTTTTATCCTTGCAAAAATGCATTTATAGGTAAAATTATATTTTTTTAAGGAAAGTTCCATTTTTTTAATTTTAAAAAGCTTTCTTTCTTTCTCTCATCGCATCATCATCGCCAGCTTAAAAATAAACTTAATAGACTGCTGCTGCTGCACTGCAGAGAAAAAAAGAATCATAATAATAATATTCATTATTTTTGTTACTCCACTCCACTGCAGCGTTAAAATTACAACGCTAACTCTCTTTCCTCAATACTCACTCACTCATTCATCCACTCACGTCTCTTATGTCATATTATCCTTGCTTTAATGCTGCTGCTGTTCTGCGAGTATTTTTTTCATTTTAAGCCGTATCTATAAACTTTTATTGCTATTTTATTACTTCAAAGCATTATTATTGCTTCCTTTTTCTTTCTCCTTGTAAAATATAAAGTAAAGCTATGCCGCTGCTGAGCGTACTTTTGCATCAGCAGCAGCGTCAGAGGGGCAATTTTTGTAATTTTTATTTGACTAATGTCATTACTCTCACGAGAGAGCTGGCTGAGCTGTTAGGGAAAGGAAAATAGAATTAGCAAAAGACCTTAACAGCAGCACAGCAGCAGCAGGAGGAAAACTATATTATCTTTAATGGAACCATTACTGTAACCTGAAAGAAAAAGTGGAAGAAAAGAAGCAAAAAATTCTTTCCTAGTTTTTTATTAGAAGAAATGGAAATAAGAAGGGAAGAAAGAAATTCTAATGCTTTCGTCTTCTCTTTTCGTTAACTAGATTAATCTCTGGCATGATGGCATTTCATTTCAAGGCATTTATTTGGAATAAGTTCAAGTTGTCCTCGCCCTACATACATACAATTATTTTGTAGAATAAATTCGAAGAAAATAAATCCTTTCAAATGGAAATGAATGGGGAAGTAAATTATTCAATTCAATAATCCTTAATTAATGACGTTGTTAATTGTTATTTTCTTTTATTTGTTTTGTTTTGCAGATTTACTCCAATTCGGGGAAAAAAATATCTCTGTATCTGGATTGAACTGGAAGTAACACAGTCACAAAGATTAAGGTAAGTGTTGAAGTTGAAATTGAAATAATAGATTTTGTTTTGTTAAAAAAAACTCATTTCTTTCTACTTAAGCAAATTTAATTAATTGCAATTTACGACGTAGTTTGCTCTGGCTAGGACAAACTTCGTGTTTTATTGATTGTATTTCTGCAGAAAATTGATCAAATAAAAACAAAAAGAGCAAAACAGCAGCAGCAAAGACAACAAAGTTCTAAAAGGACGTACGTAATAGAAAGTTTCTTATTCTTTGTTTTGATTGACGAGCTGCTCATGTTCGTGTCGCTGCTCTGCCGCTTTTTTTTAGAGAAAAGTGAATGAAAGAAGACTGCGCGGATGCTGTATTGTACCGTCGTTGCATTTTTGCCAGAAAACCAGAAGGAAAATAAAATAAGACTTTTCTTTACAACTTTCTTTCTACTACTAAAATGATCGTTCTCTGGGAATATGTGAGTAAAAGTAAAACTGGATTGATCAAATTCCTTCTCTCTTCTGTTACGTCTTTCCGTATCGTACTTACATTATGACAAGGAAGTAACAGAGAGGAGAGAGAAGAGTTCTTAAATGTGATTAAGCTTGTCTAACACTGTTAATTTAATGAAATTGGAGTTGTTCTGGAATGAAAGGAAGTAACAGAGAGAGGAGAGAGAAGAGTTCTTAAATGTGATTAAGCTTGTCTAACACTGTTAATTTAATGAAATTGGAGTTGTTCTGGAATGAACAGAGACATTTCCCTTCTCTTCTCTTCTATTCCTTCCTTCTGCAAAATTCCCTTTCCTTACTAAAAGGGAAACGTAAAAGTGAAGAAGGGCTCTGCACTGCTCTGAAGTGCGATTGGTGTTGTTGAGTATCAGTGAAGAAATGTTGTCGTCTCTCTCTTTTCTCTCTTTTGGTTTTCTTGGAGTGGCTTCATCTTTATCTTCCTCATCTAAAAATTTACAATCGTTTTTGGATCACTTTCTTCTTCTTCTGGCGTGCGTGGCAATGGCAATCATGTCATGGCGTTGTTCCTTCTTCTTCTTCTTCTTCTGTTTTTACAAGTTTACAAGTAAAAGGAAAGTCATTCCATATCAGATTGCCAGATGGGTGTCTTAAGCTTCACTTTTACTTTTACTGCTTACTTACTTATACTTACTTGCTTGCTTCTTGAAGAACGTAGTAGTAAAAAAGGAAGTAAAGTAAAAAGTAGAAGAAGGACACAGCACTTGACAAGACTAGACAAGACAACGCAACAACGACGACACCACCGCCAAGCCCAGACAACGATATGGCGGCTCAGCTGATGCTTCTGCTTATGCTGCTTCTGTTTCATTTGGGAAAAAATAAATTTGATAAAAAAAATAAGATTAAGATAAATTGAGACTGAACTAAAGATGAGACACATTCCAATTTCCAACACGACATGAAGAGGATGTTGCGTTGAGTGTTGAGTCGCAAAAAAATAACATTCATCAATTTTTTACGTACGTAAAATTACGTACGTGCAATTTTGAAAAGCTCCCAAAAACGAACAAAAAACGTATTTTTGAATTTGAATCAAATAACGCAAAAGCCAAGAAAATTTTTAGCGAAAAGTTTAAGCGGAAGGCAAATACTAAATAAAAATATTGCATTTTTTTCTTTATTAATTTGAAATCTCTTGATTTTTTTCTAATAAAATATTGTTTATCTAAGGTAAAGATCATGTCGCCCATGTTTTTGTTCGGAAGGTAATTCTTAGTACTCATCGTGGATGGAGCTAAGCTCTTTTCTTTTGCTTTTATTTATTGGCAAAATATTTTTTCATTAAAATCCGCTTACGAGCCAGCTCGAGCGTTTAGCCTTTTTAAGTCGAGTGCTGAGTGCGTCACCACACAACAACAACTTCGCAACACAATCTCAAAATGTTTGTGTTGTGTTGTATTGCGTAGTATGTGTATTTCCGCCTGATTTGACCTTTTCCTCTCACTCAGATCTTTAAAACCTCCACTCTACTCCACTTTCGCCGTAATCATCGTCATCGTCATCGTGATCAGCCCCACTTCAGTTCCACCTCCTCCACTGCTGCTGTTCCTTTCATAAAGGAAGCCAAACCAGGCCAGGCCAGGTAACAAAACAAACAAGCAAAACAATTTCTAGTTTAAGTTTCTTTCTATTGCCTTATTGCTCTTCAGATACACCCCACCAGGTTATTTTTTCTTCACAAAAGAAGAAGAAAAAGAGGATTGCCTGGAGACTGGAGAGGAGATAGAAATAGAACGGATATAAAAAAAAGCTGCCTTGGTAAAAAAAAAATAAGAATGTTGTTGAGTTGTGTTTTGAGAGACTTGAAAGAGAAGAGAAAGGCTCGTTAAGTATTATTTGCTGATGGCGATGAAAAACACAAGCACTGATGTAAAAAAAAAAGAAAGAAAGTAGCTGAGCTGATGTGAGTTGAGTTGAGTTTTTTTTCTTTTGGCTTCCTGATAAGAAGAAAAGCAGCAGCACGTTGCGTTGTTGTTGTTCTTGTTTCCGTTTTGTTAAAAAAAGGATGTGAACTAGAAACCAGAAGAGGAAAGGAAAAGGGATCCTTCTCTTTTACTCACCAAGAGAGAAGACTTTGGACTTTGAAAGAAGAGAAAGTAAAAGAGATAACGAGAGAAGAGAGGAGAGAGTATAAGCAGCCTACTTTACAAGGACAAGCTTGTCTATTTTTTTTAGTACTACTACAACTATCGTACATACAACAAAAACAGAGTTTTTTTTATTTTTGTTGTTAAAAAATGTGGGAGAAATAGTAGTGTAGTGGAGCAGTCCACAACATCCTGAATTTAGCATCAACAACAACGACAACAACGCAGCGGCTGCTGCTGTTCTTGGTTTATGGAGACATGATCTGGGTTACTAGTTAGTTACTCTGGAGGAGTTTTTTGGAGTGCCGGTGCTGCTGCTGCTGAAGCTGATGGTGAATTGGGAGGGGGAGTGGTGGTGTGTTATGTTATGTTGGAGGAGGAAGTAGTGAAGGAAAAAATGCGTTGCTCTTGCTTCCTTTCTTCTTGCTGCTGCATAAATACTAACACGACTGCCCTACTTTTTAGCTGAAGAAGAAGAAGTGGAAGTAAAAGTAGGAGGAAGATGGATAGGGATGAATAAACGATGAGGAGAAAAGAAATAAAACCGAAGAAGAAGGTACTTTTTGTATTCTGCTGCTGCTGAAGCTGCTTCTGTTGGGTTGGAATGGAGCTATTTGGTAAAAATGGCTTTATTATTTGTCGGAGTCGGAGGCGGTAAAGTGAAGCTGATAATGTTTTGGTTTTGTTGAGTAGTGGCAATGATGATGATGGTGGGATTGGTGATCATGCACGTTCTTTGTATTTGTGTAAGAAACGATAAGAGAAATAAGACTCGTTAGAGAAGAGGAGTTTTTTATAAAAAATAAAGTTTTTTAAAAGGACACACAAAATAGTGGACATCTATTTTTTTGTTGGGCTAAACTAACGAGCAGAAGAAGTGAAGGAGAAGTGAGAAGAGTTTCCGATATTTCCACATGGAGAAGCAGGAAGAAGAAATCTTCATCATCAATGATCGCATCACTTGATGGCTAAAATGGAATGGAAATGGGTCAGTTTAGTCATGATCATAGAAGGCAAAAGAGATGCTGCTTATAGATTGACGCCTTTTGAATTTGAATTTAGCTTGTAAAGTTTTTTAAAAAAATTTGTTTTGCAAAAAACGTGACGCAAATAATTTGTTTTTGTAAAAACCGAATTGCAAAATTACTCTTGAAAAAAAACAGAAATGTATTTTATTCCCTCGCCTCTTTTTCTCGGTAAACTGAATGTGAATACGGAATGGAATTCTTTTTCCGGTCAAAAACCTTTTCAGTATTTTAGTTCGTGAAGCGTTTTACTTTTAGCCTTGTGCATTTGTCGCTGCTATTTTTATTCAAACTATTTTCTCTTTTCCTTTTTTTAAAGTTTACAAATTACCGCCACCACCACTGCGACCACTGATGCAGTTGGCTGATATTATTATTAGGAATGCAAATGCACACGTCCACCACGTCACTGTTTCCTGCCTTCCGTTGCGTTGTCCTGTTCGTTTTCGTTCCCTCAATTCTTTTTTTCTATCTTTCTATCTCTCTTTTTCCAGCTCCTTCGGCCGCTTTAATACAACTCAGCTCATATATCTCTGTCAAATTTCCCTCCTTTCCTCCACAAACCATGCAACCACCACCCTCCGCTTTACTCCGTTCACTCCTCCAAAATTGAGAAATCTAGCTAGCTGCTAAGCTGCTATCATGGACAAAAAATGCTCTAGAGAGGAGAGAAAAAGAAAGGATTTCTATTCTAGATTTCGCATTTCGCGACTTGACTCGACTTTCGCGAGAAAGTTTTTTATCTGTCCTACTTCCTATAACTCACTTGCAACATTGGGAGGGAAAAACAAAAAAAAATCCAAAAAGCCAAAGCCAAGTAAGATATTATTCGAAAATGTTAGCTTTTCAGCCACAAAACGTGTCCTATTCATTTTTTGCATTCTTTTCTGTCTTCTTTCTTTCCAAGTGGGAAAATAACTAAAAAAACCCAAGAGGAAGGAGAACTTTAGTTTTACTACGCGGCTTCTTCCATTTTTGTATTAATCCAACTTTTCACAATAATTTTTGTCAAGAAGCTAAAAAAAGCATCATCGCATCTTCATCCCATCTTTTCTTCTCTCTCAAATCAAATGTCTTACATCGTCATCATCATTTTTTCGTCGCCATTTTCTTCACTCACTCACCCACCCACTTCCATTTTATTTCTACTACGTCTTTCCATTTTCATTCAACAGTTTACTTTTACATTTTTACGTTTAACTTGACTAAAGTGGAATTGAGTTCCATTCATATCATCAACGACGTCGTCTTGAAAGTGAGAGCGTAAAAGTAGTAAGTGGAGGCTGGAAAGAGCTTCCTTCCTTTCCTTTCCCTTTCCTTTCCTTTCCTTTACTTATCGTTAGCTTTATTGTGGAAGGTACTTTATTCTATTTTGAGTAAGTTGAAGTTGCATTGCATTTTAGCTTTTTTGGCAAATTCTCAAAAAAAAACAAAGTAGAAGGAAGAAGAAGAAGAATTTAACCCAGAAGAACATCGAACCGAACCATCACCCACTTTACCCCATTTTCCTTCCTCCTTCTTCTAGAGAGAACTTTCACTTCCGTTTACATACCTAATAAAAAAATGGAACGAACGAGCGTACGTAACAAGAACGAATAGATTTTAGTTCACCTTATGCATTTCTAAATAGATAAAATGCCAGAGTAGATATGCAGAATACGAAAGATGTAAGTCGACAGGAAAAGAGAAAAAGAAAGAAAAAAGTCAAGCTGAGAAATAGAAATGTTCTTCTTCTTCTTTTTGTTCTTCTACGCGCTTCACTTTCAGAAGACGAACATCATACAATTTTTTTGGAGTAGAAGCGGAAGCAGCAAAAAAAGGAAAATGGAGAGAGAGATGGAAAATTAGAAAAATAAACGAAATGATAAAAAATAAAATAAATTCTGTAAATAAAAAAATGTACCTGAGAAAGAGAATGAAAATAATGCTATATTTGTTGAAACTTGACTCGAGTTCGTCTCTCTCTCTCTCGACTCGAGCCATGAGAATCCTTTCTCAAACGCCACCACAACCAATTTACACAATAACATCGTTTTCGTTGTAGAATAATCGGATGAAGTTTCGTTTCGTCAACTTCTTTTTCGGTTGCGAAACAGTGAAATTTGTATTTTTTAGGGAAGGTAATGGTGACGGCCGCGGCGGAGGTGTTGCGGTGATGATAAGACATGTTACGTGCTGCCACTGCTGCTGGAGGAAAGCGTATCCGCAGCATTGATATAATGCAATTCGTATAAAAATAAATGATAAGATGAAAAGAGAAAGATGAAGCAGAAGAAGAAAAAAAGGCGACACAAATCTTGATTACTGCGGCAAAGCATAAGAAGGAGAAATGAGAAAAGTAGCTTTTTTCGTTCTTACTAAACTCACTTAGCCGATATGAGGAGAATGAGGATTCCCTTTCGTTTCCGTTTCACTTAAAGCATATTTCCTCTTCGCAATCTAAAATCGCTGTATTTTCGTGTCAAGATAGAAAAGAGAAGGATGAGCCTCCACAGCCTAGCCCAACTAAGGAAAAAGAACGGTGGTAGGGAATGGAAGCTTTGTCGCTGCTTATGATGATGATGTTGAGTATGGAACAAGACACGTTCAGTAAGATAAAAATGATGATGACCTCGTGATATATTTCTAACTTCCGGAAAAATCATTTCCCTTCAGCAGCAGCAGAAACGAAAATTGCAAGCAACCAGTTGTGGTTTCTTTTTTTAGTAGAGTAAAAGATTATCATGAATCATAATAGGATGAAGGGAGACAGACTAAGACGTTACTTTTGTTGATGCAGTCTTACGAAACTCATAATAATATTTATTACATCATGATCATAATAATATCTTTGGCTTGACATGAGATTAAATATGATTATTATTATTATTGTTTTAAACTTTAGGTAAACTTTTGGTAATAATAAAACACTTTCTGAAAACTACAAAATAGAATTATTAAAATTAAAAAATGCATTTAAATGTGACAAAACAGTAACGACAAACAAAACAGAAACAATATAAAGGTTTTTTAAAACCACAATAAAATTACACAATTACGTTTTTAGGTTTATTTATTAACTATTAATCAATCCGGACCCAACAAATTGTCCTTCTTAGAAGTTTGAGATGAATTTCCACGAGCCGCCTTGTTCTCCCTCTTCTCCCAGATCCCTTTCTTCTCTCGGAAGCTGTTGTAGCCTTAAAGAAGAAATTCGTTGAAAAAAGTTTTTTTAAATAAAAAGACTTAAATGAAATAAAAAGCGTTTCGTACAAATTTGCAATAAATATCGTACATAACAAAAAGTTAATTGAAATTGAAACAAACCTGCGTAAGACATGGTTTGGGTTTTGTCAAAAGCCTTCCTCCTTGGCTCATCCACGCTTGAAATGAATCCATCGTCTTCACCATCAGAATCAAATGGGGCTACAGTAAAAGTAAAAAACCAAACCATTTGATTTTTAAAAACTTAAAATTTAAATCTTGCGTATTTAACCACATGTAGTTATGTAATTGCCTAATTTGTCAATTAAAAATTTCATTTATGTAAGTACTACCATCCGGTTTAACTTCTCGGTGTTTAGCTTGTTCCTTTGCTTTGTTCTTCTTTTCTGCTTTTTTCTTCATCTGTTTCATTTCAATCTCCATATCTCCTCCACCAGCAACACTTTCCTCATCCGCTGATTGGCATTGTTTGCCAATTTCCTGGATAGATTTCACAACGCATGAACGACAGCCTTTTATGGCGACAACGAGCGCAACAAAGAGCACAGAAAATGCTATTCCAACTAAAACCCAAAAAAACAAAATCATTTGCATAATCAAAATTGGCACAAATTCTTCGTTGAAATCGTTATATTGATGTTTTGTATACCTGCTATGCTAATGTCTTTAATTGCCAGTCTCGAATTATCATCCATTTCCCATCTTACCACCACCCTCGCATTAATATTCTGTATGGCTTTCCCTAATTCCGCTGCTGCAGAAGCTCCAACATCCTTCAAATCCGCTGTGTTCACCGCCACCTGCCAATTCTTCGTTAACTCCGAAACAGATTGGACTAAACCTTCCTTCACTTCCCTCCCCAACTCAACCATATCACCGGAATCAATTCTTAAGTTAACTTGCTTAGAAATTTCCACTAAACTATCCGAAAAGTGTCGCAAAGTTGATCCTAATTCGGCTACAGCGTTATCAATTGAATTTGTGAGATTGTCGACAATTTCCTGGATTTTATTCGTGGCGTGTTCAATCTGTCTCCCGATTTGCTCAACGGCCTTATCAACGGAGGAAGTGAGTTGACCGGAGATCTCTTTCGTTGTGTGGATGGCTTCTTGCATGACCTTGCTCATTTCCTCCACGCCCTTATCGAACGAGTTGGTGATCTTATCAGAAATCTTCACTAAATCATCACTCGCTTTTCTAATTGTTGTGCCCAGTTCTTTGGTGCTTTGGTCTACGGATTGAGAAAGTTCTTGGGCGGATCTTTGAAGCGCTGAGACTGCAACCTTTATGGTACCGTCCATTTCCCTAACGGATTTTTCCATCGCTTTGGATATTTTATCGGAAGATTCACGTGCCGCTTGGGAAAGCTCTGAGGCGGCTTTCCTTCCGAAATTTTCGCCGATGTTGCGGCCACTGCATCCTTCCACTTCTAACACAACGTTTCCGTGGATGAAGAAAATTACAAAGATGCACAGTAGAGGCAATAACCGGAAGGATGGCGGAGACTTTTTCTTAGACGACATTTTTACTGGAAAGGTTTTGTTTCAATTTTCGAACAGAAGGTGCGTGTCTGGCTTAAGTCAGTTCTGTCCTTAAAGTCATAAAATTATTGCTTTAATCTTCTATAAATCAAATAAAATGCAAAATGGCTGGATATGAGTACGGGTACGGGTGTAAATGTAAAGTGCAGCTGCAATTTCAATGCAATTCAACATGTTGATTTTTGTCTGATTTGATTTGATGAGTCACATTTTGCTCTGACTGAAGGAACTTGGATGTTAAAGTGTAGCTTCATTTCTATTCAGTTCAAGCATAGTACAATTCATATTATCATAATCAGACAGAAAACAAGAAAGTGATTAAAAGTGTTTACTAAAAGGAGTGAGACTACGACTTACTTAGCTCGTATCTCGTTAAGATATCTCAAATTACCACACCATCGCATCATCATCATTTCTCTCTGCTGATGCTGTGGCAGTAGTGGCATCCTTTTAGTACGAAGTGAAGTACCTTTTCCTAACTGAAATAGCATTTAAACGTTTGATTCATGTTTCATGATAAATGTTACGATAATGTACACAAGGAA
>JAHZNJ010002622.1:0-10399 GCA_027744475.1 Lepidocyrtus cf. sotoi NNG-2020
TTGATTTGAATTAATGAGGATAAATGCCTGCAATGAAATTAATTATGCATGTGTGTCGTATTAATTTTCTAGAGAGAGAACTGACTATGGAAAGCCACAAATAACTTGTAAGTAAAGAAGGATTGAACTGTTGTGTGAACGTCCTCCAATCCAAAAACCCTTTTCCACGTAAATTGACAATGTTGTTGAATGAATATCCTTAAAAACTTAACGAAACTTATATGTGTTTCGCTGACTGCTGCATAGCGTGTAGAAATAAGAGAACAAAGAAAGCTTTGAATTCTCTAAAATTGTAGTTACTTTATGTCACCGTTGCAGATAAATTATACTTGCAGCAGAGTAATAGAATGAAGCTTTAACTTTAAACCACACACGCTTACGGAAAATGTTACAAAAGGACAGGATTTATGGCATTGATAAGTATTATCATATATGGAAGTACTACGGCGGTGGTGGTTGTTTGTGTGATGCTATGCGGAATATTTAATTGAGAGATTACATGACCTTTTAATTGAATGCAGTTCATTTCAAGTAAAAAAAATTCTCTTCAAGCAAACCAATGCAGAAGATCAAGACAAGTTGCTTTTAAATTATGCTGGGTTAGGTTAATACAATATTTACATATAGCTCCGTTTTATTTTATCTTTGTACAAAGCCAAGTAGTAAAAATCTTTTTTATTGTTCTGGTATAAAAATTTACAGATGTATGTCAGGTTTTGCAACAATATTTCAGGAAAGTTGGTGCAATGTAAAGAGAAGCCTTCAATAACTTTTTATTGACTTGTGGGACAGCAGCAGCAGCATAGCAGTAGAACGGTACAGCACCGCGAATTGCTCCACCACCACCACATCGCGATCGCACCGGTTCAGCTTTCAAAGTTCAGTATCAGACTTCACAGACTTTAGCCGAATGTGTGATTGTAGAAATAAACTTCACAGTTTTTTCGAGTAGGCACATTACCAACATAGAGTAATATGTTAGTCCTTGACATTTTTCTTTGGGATGGGCAAAGTGGGATGAGATGCCACTTTACTCCAGCAAAATAACAGCATGTAGCTGAGCAGAGGGATGATGATGTAGGTAATTTATTATAAAATTGTTCCTGTTTGTGTAAAAGGAAGTAAAAGCGCACAAAATTCTCTTTTCGTTGTAAGAAAGTGAAGGCAAAAAGTAAAGATGAAATTTGGAATTGCAGAAAGCTATTTTTACTTTATATAGCCTTGGCCTAATAATCAGTAGTAGTTAGTGGAACTAGTAGTAGTGGTGGTGGTAGGATGAGAATAAAGAACACCGTGAAAATGCCGTGTGCTGTTCTATTTAATATTTTTCTATATGGATGCTCCCTGCATATTTACTATAACTTAAATCACAGAGAGTAAAAGCTTAAATTAGTTATTTGATGTCGTTTTAATACTCCCTCGTCCTAATAATCGGTTCGCGTTTCCTTGTAAAGAATTTTTACAGATAAATTTATGATGATATTATTATTATTATTGAATAAAGACTCTTCTTAACTTCATTTCCTGTTTGCGATGAATGAGGATATTCGATTTTCTAAACATTGAGCAGAGCTACCTACCTAATGTAAGATACTCAATAATAGCAATCTTATATATTAAATTAAAGCCTGACTGCGCACTCAACTTGACAATATATTTTTAATGGTATCTCCCATCTCTCCATTTTCCTTTAATGTCGAGATCTCTCCTGTCCTTGATAAAGTTTTATCAAAGCTGGCATGGCATAGTTATTGCTCTTCTTCTTGTTAGTTTGGGAGTGATAAATTATAAAAGTTATAAAACTCTTCTTCTTAAAAACTACTTTTTTCAGTCGAATATTATTATGTGACATTAAACGTTATTAGATATTGACTTAAATTAGGTGAAATTGGGAGCAAAAAGTTTTTTTTGTTGGTTCTTGCTTCCAGAAGAATAATTTAATTTAATTTAATTTAAACTTTATTAAAGTGATTAGAAATCTCTAGTGACATGCAAACAATTCATTTACATGACTCCAGTTCTACCGATTAAATCACTGAAGTGAATCGATAATTGATTCTCTTTACCATTTGACAAATTACTATACGTATCGTAGTATAATTTCGATAATATTACAATAAGTAACATAATAATAATATGCGCAGCAGTCTTTTTCTGCGATTTGGTTTAGTCATCTTTCAATTAAAATTTTGCTTTGCTTTTTGGGACTTTGAAGACTCAATTCAATCAGTATGATAATTTGAAGGAGATAATAATTATAAGTTCCAAAGTAAAACTACAGACATTTCGTTTGATCTCAGCTTTGCTAAATCGAAAGAATTTATTTTCTCTAATGAGGATTTATTTGTTTGCCCTGGCCATTATAAAGACCGTGTCTGTCTTTGCATTAAAATTAAATTAATGATTTGGCATTTAAAAAGTTCCAGTAGAAGATAATAATATTGATAATGACCTATTAAGAAAGGCTTGGCAAAAATGAATAACAAAAATCAATGTGTCTTGTTGTGACTAACGAACTGCTCGTCCAGCAAGGAATTCGAATGAATATGTGCCGCGTGGGCAGAAACTGTATGAAGGATGATAAAGTATTTTACGAGCATTGCTCCTCCATCTTATCCATCGAGCTAATCAGCTTTACAACCTTTTATATCTTGCTTTTCATGCATGTATCATCATCATCTCATTTACAAGAAGTGAATGTGCTTCAATTAATCAGGCATAAATCAAAACCCACTTAAGCAGGAAATCTAAATAAGACGAAAAAAAAACAAAGTCTATCATACATACTGTTACTATAAGCAGTAAAATCTTCCATCTTCCTTGCGCTCGCTCGTCAATAAACACTTGCAATGCAACTTGTCATTGATTATCAAAGACGTCAACACCTTTTTATGAATTTTTATACAAAAAATGACAAAAAAAAAACAATATTATTATGGCCAATGGAGAATGGAAATGGATTGAGTGTAAATGTACATTAGCTGCCCTAATCATTCTCACGTTAGCTCCATTAACGCTGTGTGATGCCCCATGGCCACGGCCACCTTTTTAAAGAAACACCAAATTCACCAAATATTTTTTATTTGGTTGAAAAAAAAAGAAGCCTTTGCTTTGCTGCCATGCGTAATATTTTCCCCTTAACAAGCCAATCCACCACCATACAGACGTCATCAAAGACATGATTAACCACAACGAAAGTGACACAAAACAGTGCTATGTATTTTTGGAAAGACCCTGCTGGAATACACGGCCACATCGTTAACTATTGTCCATGTCCATGTCCTCGTCAAGTTATGTTTGTTAAGGGATTGAAAATGGAAATGGCCCATATCTAAAAGGAGTAAATGACATAAATTATTGCTGTTTCCTATAAAAAAAGCAGTTAGCTTAAGGAACGCAAGTATAACGCAGCAATGTACGATACAAAGGAGCCAGAGGGAGAGAATGAAACATGTAATATTAAACATTCATAAAACGCAGCAAAACATGTCTTGTATTATGAGAGACAATACTTTTTTATACGCATCTAATCTAATTTAACTGCAATTCTTCTATTTTACTGCCAAACAAAACCCAACCAGACATTACTACATACCAAAGTGTAGAGGAATCTTCCATTTGTACTTTAATTTAATATCCAATCCAATAAAAATTTATGTAGAATTGGAAACTTGCATGGCATGTGCTTGAACAAATTGCAAAGATGAAGTCGAAGAAATTGTTAACGATTATGATACGATATGGGATGATGATGATGAGGGTAAACGGAGATGAAAATGACGACGACGATGATGATGATGATGACACAGCCTTGGTTGACTTTTTGTGTAGGGAACATGATAATGTTTAGATGCAAAGATGAAGACGAAGAAATTGTTAACGATTATGATACGATATGGGATGATGATGATGAGGGTAAACGGAGATGAAAATGACGACGACGATGATGATGATGACACAGCCTTGGTTGACTTTTTGTGTAGGGAACATGATAATGTTTAGTTAGTAATGCCATATTACCTTTCATGGAAGTGTATATAAAGCACATTAACATTGTACATGTCAGTATCAGCTTTTTCACTGGGGAATGTGATATATATGACATTGGCGTGAAAAAATACGCTTTTATTTTACTAGCTCCCTATGAAAAAACGTAACATAATACGACATTATTATTCTACATAAGTCAACATAATATAAAAGACACAAGTGCAAGAGAAAAAAAGCTGCAGGAGAGCCAAAGAGTTAAAGAAAGAAAAAAGGAGTGAGTAGTAGTGAGTGAGAAGAATTTAGACAATAAAATAATGTATTATCTGTCGCAAACTCTGCTCTCTGGTTTATGAACTTACTAATGCCACGGTCCTCTATCAAAGTCGTGGCCAGCCATATCGGGAAGTACATACGGCATTTCCTTCTTCTGCCTCATCGTCATCATCATCATCGTTAATAAAAAATACGATGTGATTTTATCACTTCTCCTCATATGTATCGTGTGTACTTCTTGCTAAATGCGTAAAAATGCTGTTTTGCAGTAGTCACTGCTGCTTGCTGCGGTTGAAAGTACGGAAGGCATATCATATTTGTAAGGAATTATTTTTTTGGTAAATTACTGCTTAGCTTAACAGAAAAGCTTATGCCTTCATTGACTTTTCTGTGCGAAAAAAGGCTCCCTTTCCCATCGTCCCATTTCTTGTTCTTGGTAGATTTCTTAATATTTTCTTTCTGGGGTATTTCACGCTTTTGCTTTGTGGAAAATAAATGTTTGCTTGAAGTGCCAATTTTTCACGTTGGTTTTTTCGTGGTTCATTGGCATACACTTTTTGATGTATGAGTGTCCATTAATTGTAGGAAGAAAAACTGCCGTTGTTGTTGTTGTTTGCTGTGGTTTGCCGTTTGTTGGTAAGCAAACTAAACAAACAGTAGTACAAAATAGTGGTAAAAAAGAAGAATATTAAGACAAACAAAGACGATAAAGCAATAAAGCCTCTTCTTACTACATTGGTATATAAATGAGCTAAGAAGGAAAGGAAAACTGTTGTGTGATAAAACTAGCAATAAACTTACGTAACACTACCAAAACGTAACCAACTAAAGACGTTATCTATATCTTAGTGTGGATGCTCATGCTTGCTCGTCGTTCGTCCTGTTTGTTTGAAAATAGAAAATGAAGGAGGAGAAGAGAAGAAGTAGCTAAACATGCTTTTATCAGATCGATTAAATCCACCAGAAAATGCTTACATGCAAGCCTGTCATATTTTAACTTTCAAACAATCATTTATTCATTGTTAATGGATAGTGTGGTTATTTTTCCCACAAAGATTTCCTGGGTTTTAATATCTAGCCCAACGCTAACGAGTCCAGCGAGCCGCAAAAACATTTAGGAAGAACTACTTACTGCTATAATGAACGGTGTCACGTATGTATTTCTATTTGAATTCTTTTGAGAATGACGAGAGGACGTTAATGATATTACAATGATTATTATGACGAAAATGGGCAAAAGAGACAGTGAAAGGAGAAGAGCCACCACAATTGTAGCAGCCTTCGTCAAGAGCCTTCCGGGAATCGTCCTTCTACTAATAACATGCAAGAGGAATTGGCTTGATCTGAAGGAGAAATCGAGAAAATGGAATAAAGTCAGAAATTGTGTTTCTCGAAAACTTCCATTAGTAAATTTCTCGTCATTTTCTTCTTTCTTCCATTCTAGATAAAATCTTGACTAAATATTTAATCGAGTTGAAGGAAAACCAAGATGGATTGCTTATGTACGTAGTATGTATTTTCCTTCATTCGATTTTAACTTTTGATTTCGCTTCAAGCTTCAAAAAGGAAGATGGATGGAATGAAATGAAACACTTTTTCTTGCGTTTGAGGGGACATTAACAGAAATTCCGTTTGGTAATGCGTACTTTACGATTCCGGAAAACACCGGAAATAACACAATAAAAAAGCTTAATCTATTTCTTATGATGGCGTATCAAGTGGGTGGAAGAATACTCAATAATGATTACTTACTAATCAAATTTCCTCTGCCAATCATTTCCAGAATGTAATTTATTCTTTGCCTCAATCTCAATATTATGAGTTATGGTTATGATGCCTGGATTCACGGTGAGCTGGTGAAACAACCTGAGTTTCTCCTTTACATGAGAATATACAGCTTTATCATCATTATCATACGAGCTTTTAAGTACCCAGGCCTACTTTTCCGGTTGTTGTTCGTTCGAAGGAAATAATGCAAACGTCATCATCATTATTAAATATCGTATTTTACTCTCAAAACGGAAGATTTTGTCATTTTCCGAAATGTGGATGTAATGCAAAGAGGGGTTTTTAAGCAATTTTCAAACGTCAGCCACCAAAGTGATCACACTAATTTAATGGAAACCTAAGTGGAGTGGATAGTTTAAAAAACAATACCGAGAATTTCCTTTCCTACCTTTCTCCTTTTCGCTTCGGAGAAGAAGAAAGCATTTGCTTTCGCCAATGTATTATTTATAAGCAGTAGTAGCGAGAAAGGATCGAACGACTATCTCGACCAAGAAAAATATTAATACCTACGCGTTTCCGCGACAAAAATAAAAGCCAAAAAATGATGTAGGCTTTATCCTTAAAAATAAAAAGCTGAAAATAAGGTAGATATTATAGAATACGATACTAGAGCGTTTACCTTCTTCCCCTCTCAATAAGCAACCACACACACTTAAGAAGAAAAAATGAAAATACAAGAAATAGCTTTTTACCGTTAATGTGATGGTTGTCAAAATTCATTCCATTTGATTAAGCTCTCTTCCTGAGTGAGAGAGCAGCATGGATCTTTTTATACGAAGAAAAATTAAGTATAATATATATAGAAAGCAGCAGCTACGACGATGACGATGTCGATATTATGAGATGGATAGATAAAGTAACCAACCACTTGAATATCTCTTGAAATCTTCTTGTATGACATGGGATTGGCAGAAAACTTCGTTTTCCTCGTTACTATACAAAGCGTTTGCTCTGGCTTATGTTTTTAGCAGGATAGATATATCTACATTTTAAATTGTTGTTAGAGTTTAAAAGGCTCATATTTTAGACTTTTAAGACGACAACCCTTTAGCAACGCTTTCACTTAATTCTTGGAGCATTTTCTTATCAATCAATAAATAGTACTCTGTTTCTGTTGGAGCCACCGAAAATGATAACGATGACAAGATTAAAAAGGGAAATCAACCCTGGGGAAAATTTGTCTTCTGCGTAGTAAGTAATCTTCTTGATGACTTTGCCCTGAATGTTAGACGTCTTTCACCGTCTGTGAAAATACAGCTCTGGTAATTTGGCAATACTCTGATTTGATAAAGAAGGATCAAATTGCTCAGCTTTCTCCCCCATCCATTTCGGACAGGCATTTGAATTCTGCGTTTGTATAATTGCAAATTATACAGTAGCACAATGTGCACAGTAATACACACTGCGTATGAATAATGGGCTTTGATTTTTACGAAAGGTACAATTTGTAAATTGCAAGTGAACAGCAATTTGCATGCGTCTACAATTAGTCTACCGACAAAATAAAAATTATATTTCACCAGTTGGTTCTTTGTGAAGGAATGCTAAAACTTTGACGCAAATTTACCTATTTTCTAAAAATAAAAATTCGGTGTTTTCCATATTCCAACAAAATTACAATTCGCTATGAACTGACATGAGCTCATGCAATAGTAAGCTATATAATTTGCAAACGAACTGTGTAGGAAGGAAGTTACAAACAAAACTGGAACACGCGACAATAATAAATTTTTCAAAAGCGAGAGATTAGTATCGTTATTACTATACGTCGAGTAGTACCATTGTTTTCTGCTCGAAGAACCGCATGTTTTTCTCTGAGTCTCTTGTGATTACTCGATAATGCTATTTTTGTTTAATAATAATCCGTCTGTCTATCCTTTTATTCACCAACCGACCGACAAGTAAAATGTCGGTCTTGTATAGTAAGTTAATCCATCAAAGATAGATAACTAAAATGAGCACGAAAATTTTCTTTTTGTTTTCCATTTCAAGTGGTAACAAGTAAAATGTCGGTCTTGTATAGTAAGTTAATCCATCAAAGATAGATAACTAAAATGAGCACGAAAATTTTCTTTTTGTTTTCCATATTTCAAGTGGTAAACTGACGGTTTCCTGTTTTCTTCTGTAGTAATTTTTCTCCTGCTTTTTTGTGGGACAGGTAGAGAAAGAAATAAAAATGAACAGAAAAAGTTTTGGCTTTGTCGTTTCACTTACGTACTTTGTACATTCGGCGTACCAAATAAAAATAAACTTTTTGCGTATGTACAAATAGTAGGAAAAAGAATCGATTTCTACCTTGTGTTTCATACTCAGCTAGAAGCAATCTGAGCCCGTTTGTTCATTTCATGGTGCAAATGCAGTAGCAGTAGCGAAAAATGAGCAAAATGTTTCCAAGAAAGCTTCTTACCAGAGAAAGCAAAGCAAAAGTTAACATGCGACAGCAGATTCGAAGAATTTTTCCTCTCTCCTTCACTCTCTGAGGGCTTGTTTCCTACTTTTGAGTGAACAGCTCGTGTAGACTCCTACTTGGATTTCACAGAAGAATATTTTTTCTGGTTTACTTAAATTCGTCCAGTTTATGCCACGTGGGTGTTTCGTACCTACTTATTACGGGTGACGGGAAGCATATAAATTCTTCTTGGTTATATATCTGCACAGTACAGTTGTTGACTGGTACTTTTGTGGTAGTACAATACTCAAGAAAATTTCAGAAAGCATATAATTGGTCCTTTCCTTTCATTCCAAGTGGCTACCTACGTACCTTTTTCATTTTCTTGGGAGGCAGATGAGATTTTTTGGGGGAAATGAACTCAGCAGGGTATGATTATTCCAATAATTTGGAATTACTGTGATGATTACTTATAGCTTTGCACACAATTTGTCAATCTGTTTTCATTTCACCATCATCACTCTAGAGTCGAGTCCATTCTACTGGCAAATTGGTTTGTTAAATTGAAATGCGAAATTGCATGAAAAATGTAATAAAGCTTCAGCACGTTATACGTATACAATACAGTCAGCAAAGATTTATCAAATTTTATTGCTCAGTCGTTGTGGGATTGGCTTTAGATATTTCAACCTTTTCAATCTTTGGCTATTAGATTTGAGTAAAACTAATTTCTCAAAGTGGCCATAAAAATTTTGCCAATAAATATAGAAAAAAATACCTTTGACGATACACCTAAAAACAAATCTATTGCACTGCTTTTCAATTTCTTTTAGAATTTGCAACTTTTCTGTTTAATTTAATTTAATTAAATGGCTTGATAATTTTCTTTAAAAACAAGTTTTTTTCCATTTTATGGGCTTGCTCTTTGAATTTGAAATGAAAACATAGCATAAAATACTGCCATATTTTAGAGGATAACGCTTCAATGCTCATTCCCAGTTTGTCCAGAGAAGGTATGCGGAAAGTCTTTTGTAATCGCCTTCGCGGAGGTAGTTTAAAAAATCTATCCTTTCCTTTTTACAACACTTTTATTATCATCCTTGTGACTACGTACCAAAACAAATTGACCAATTCTTGAAATGTGTAAACAAATGTACATACCCATTTGCAAAGCTTACCTTCGGCTTGGCTTTCTGTATGGAAAGGAACACTAACTAAGTGAAATCTTTTTATATTGTCTCTCGGATTCTCTTTTTCAGTCTAGCCGGCAATGGCAGATTTACTTTTTACTCGGCGTTGTCTGACATAATAAATTCCTTCTACGAGAAGGAAAGCAAATGTGGACAATATGCAACCAATTCCACGAAAAGAAGGAAGTATTATTCTTATAGTACGTACGTGAATTTTGCAATAAATAAACAGGAATGTGCTCTTGCATCACTTACAATTGCGATGACTCATGACCAGGATTTCCAGGCAGGAAAGGAAAAAGAAGAAGAAGCGACATTTTTAGAAGCTTTGTGCTTTGTTGTAGTAAGTAGACTACACGAATTGCATAAAACGGGATATCATTTTCGCAAAAAGGGAAATGGAAGACATGCGATAGATAATAAAAGCGACAAGAGATGCGGGTCTCCGTCTAATATCATGAAAATCCGGGTGTTCCCAGAAGTGCAAGAAAAAGCAACATGATCCTCCTACCAGCTTTGTATTATCTGTACTGTATATAGTATATAGTAAAGCACTAAAATAATGAAACTTTTTTGCTTTTATAGCTATTTACGCTCTGCACTTTACCAGGATTACTATTGCTAATAATAAATTGAAGTAAACATTTCCAACAACGTTTTGTTTCAATTCAACATCCTTTACGTGAGCGTTGTTGTTGTTGTTGTTGTTGCTGGGAAAGAAGGAAATATGCGTTATTCTTTGGAAATCTTTACCATTCCAATATTCTAA
>JAHZNJ010002623.1:0-18537 GCA_027744475.1 Lepidocyrtus cf. sotoi NNG-2020
CTACAACCACTACTACAATTGCTGTAAAGTGATAGTTTGATAGTGTGCAAATGAATGACGTTCTCTGATGATTAGGATGATAAGAAGAAGGTAAGGTAAGATGGATAAAGAAGAATAATGCAACAACAACAGACAAAGCACCTGAAAACACATATACCTATTTAAATTTAATTGACATTGAAGATTAAAGAAAAGAAAACACTCTTTAGCTAGAAAAAATGATGATAAATCATTTAAAATGCAATATCTTTTTGGTGTAACTGTCACCTTAATTGGTTCACAAACTGTGCGCAAAACACAAAAACTCTTTCATTAAATCAGGCAGTGAATTATAATAAGAAATTCTTTTCTATCGTCATCAAATAGTGATTCAAAGAAAAAAAACATTTTATAGTGGGAGAGGAGCAGCAGATGAGAGATGCGAATGCGAGTGCAATGCACTTGTAATTTTTATTTGTAGGTATTCCCAATTATCTTTTCTGCGTACTTTGCAATATTTACTGGCACAATTTTTTATATTCTTCTCTTACAAAGAAAAGGCGCAGAGGGGTAGAGAGAGAGAGAGAGATCAAAAGACAATAATCTAACTGAAATAATAACAATAAAAAGGCACTAAAAACTTTCTACAAAAAAATCGGCATGTGCGTACGCTCATGCGTCTTTCATTTTTGAGTGGTTTTGTGCATCATCGTACTGCTGCCTGCTTTGAAGCTTTTGTGACGATGTGACACATTTAATTCAACTAGCTGGGCTACTGATTTAGTTGCGATTAAGAACATTGTCATTGTAAAAGAATACTCAAATATGCTACTGTTTTATTGAGATTGCATCAATTTCTTTTTTGCTTTGTTTTTCTTCTTCATTCCATTTTGGNTTAAGAACATTGTCATTGTAAAAGAATACTCAAATATGCTACTGTTTTATTGAGATTGCATCAATTTCTTTTTTGCTTTGTTTTTCTTCTTCATTCCATTTTGGTAATTTATTAGTGAAGGATACCTAGACCTAGAGTTGAAGAAGTAAGATTTTACTGCTAATTGTCAAATTACCATGCTATGAAGGGGAGGCAGGTGGAGTAAAGTTAATAGATTTTCTTTTATGGAAAAATAAGATTTTGTAGACAAGAAAATCTGTTCGTAGATTGATTTAGAATTGTTTCACAAATTACAACGCTGTACCACGTTGCAAAATGATTTTGCTGAATATTTCTCTGCCGATTAAATGGAATCTAAATGCACTTAAAAGCTAGTCATACAGATTCGTTAATCAACGCGGCAGTTAACGTTTAATCATAAGTAATGTTATCGTTTCTTGTTTACCAATTAAAACTTAACAATTTTATAAACTAATAAATCCAAAATATGATTTGTAAGCATTTTCATAATTTGAAGAAGAATATACGACATTTCATATTACAATCATCCAGTGTATTGACGAAGAGACAAACAACCGAATATTATGAAAACGTCATTTCCATAATTTTACCTTCACTTTCATTTCTAAGCAAACAACAACACTCAAAATTTCACGATTTCCATTTTCTACCAACAGAGGAGGTCTGAGCAAAAATCGTGCACAATGAATTTACCAGTTATAAATATCCAAAACTACATTAGTAAAAACCAGCATCAAAAAGACTGAAACGCGACAGAGAAAACTTTTTACTAATTTAAGAAAAGCAAAATATCTCTCAACAATTACTACAAAAATAACAATGAGTGAGCGCTAGTAACTAATAAAAAGCGTGTTTTCCTCTCAGGTTTGGTTTATTGCAAACCATTATCATTAAAAATTTAGTTTTAATGCATGTCTGCCTGCACAATGTTCATTTTTGTTCAGTGAGCTTTTCGGCTACTACCAAACTAAACAACATAAATAATTGCTGTCGAACGAATGCCTTAACAGTTCTCTAGTAAAAAAGTTATGTTATTCCATAGTATTTACAACAAAAAAATTATATTTTGATAAGATTGTGTTCAGATATAATACTTGCCATTGTTGCCGTTCCCTCATTACCACTGCACTTGCTGCGTTGATGTGATCATCTATCACGCAACATAATCTACTCCAATTTTTTTACTCGGAAGACTGCAGAACCAGTTTGTTCTTCAACACGTCTTAAATTTCAATTTCAAAGTCATTCATGCAAACGGAAAGGCGTAGGTAATTTATAGTTCCTTTACAGATTTGTTGGTGAGCGAGTAGCAGCGTTGCACTTGCTGCAGCTAACCAAACAGCCTTTTTTATTTTTTTAGTGTGAGCTTACGTTGTAAACGATAATTGGTTCTTAGTAAATAGTTTATAGACAACATTCATCCTGCAATTAATCAAAATCTAGTTGCTGCGCGCTGATGATGATGAATGGGAGATACAGGAGGAGAGAGAAATAAATAATTAATTTAGAGATGCTGCTACTTTACTTCTTATCATCATAATATTATCACGCTGAGCAACAACAGTAGCACCCAAATGGCAAATTGCAATTACAAGTGAATAATTTTAATTAATCATTAATCACGGTGCCTGATTTTTTCGAACAGCTTTGCTTTACTTGCTAAACTAAACTTATCAGCAAATTTGTTGTAAAAGAGCTACTTAAAATGTAAAATGTAATGTGTCTCACAGAAACCGAGACATGCATTAAATCTTTGGGGTACTTGAAATTTGCACATTTGTAGCAAATCGTGTTGTTTGATAATTAATTTTATTTTTTGTAAACTGTAAAGCTCAGGCGAGCAGAAGAACATACCTATAAAAAGTTTACAAAGAATAGATTGAAGTAATTTTAACATTTGCAATTTGCATGTTACGGAGAATTGCATAAATACTGCAAACCTTCTTACTGAATATAGAGCTAATTACATTAAGCAGTGTTTTAGTACAAATTACATGACTTCCCCTCTACAAAAAAAATTGAGAACGTTTTCAACTTTTCATTTCCACTGCCTTCCCTTCTCCTTGCAACTCCACAAAGTCAACGCATAACCTTGTACAATAGCAAACATCTTGTAACAAGTACGCAAATTGCTTGTATTACGTGTTCATATACGATGCAAACAAACAATACCGTTGGAATTTAATATTATATAGGTATTCGTATTCGTATTCTCTCTATTTAAAGATTAATACTGACACTTAATAGATACTTCGTTGATACTTTTCCACTACTCGGAGTCATAAATGGAGTGATCAAGTAAGTCTTCTTAACAGTGCATAACTAAATAACTATAATAATATTCATTAGAATATAAAAGAATAGCTTAACTTTTTAATTGTTGTTATTATTTAATTTACAGAATTGTAGCAGTAATCAAACAGAGCTCAAAGAATAAAGCATAAACAAAAAACCTGACTTGGTTTTTAGGAAGCTACTACATAAGTAAGCTGGTTTGAAGCTGCTTTTGAATTTAAAAAATCATTTATTTGTAAATTTTAAAAAATTAAAAATTGTTTCACTTTCATCGCCCTTTTCAATATTCATGTATGTAAATGTAAAGTTGCCCTTGAAGGTACAAAAAGGTGGAAAGCATAGCGGAAAACAGACAAGGACCAAAATTAATTAACTAATTCAATAAAATAAATAACAATTTAATGTAAATTTTATGCAGCACTTATAATTTTATGTAACGAGTTTAATTTTTTCGTTTCGTGCAAAATGCAATGTTTTTGTAGACGTGAGGTAAGCAGTGGGTAAGCTTCAATTAAGAAAACTACAAAAACAACAAACCAAAGCTTATAATTTTTGATTGTTATTATGCATTTTTGCTCGTATTTGATAATGCAGTTTAAACAATGTTCATGTAAAATTGCATAAAACAACGGAAGCAAAGCTTACGAGGTTCAAATTAAATTGTTCATGATTAGATGTAATTTTACTTTAATACGTAAGTAAATATAATATCAACCATTTTATTTATTAAACAAAGAAGAATGATATCATTTAATTTAAACAATAATTTTTATATTTGAATTACTCAATTTCTGCAAAGTATCAGGTACCAACTTCGTTTCAAATTGAGAGTGCCAAGCATGTCCATACGGAGCTTTGTAATCATTGCTCATAATAATGAAAAATGACAATCCATTTATGGTAAACGAGTATAGTTTATTAACTGTTTTAGTAGAAAAGAAAATGAATAAATTTCATTTTACTGTACAATATAAATTGACGATTGACGAGGAGGGAGACAAGCCGACACGATAACTGATCAAAACAAAACAGACCGGCTCAAGTTCTCGTTTATGTGATCAAAACGAACTCAGCGCAAAGGTGGCTTTCAAAATTTAAACAAGTTAAGCATTTGCAGTTTTTATTTATTGCTTTTACTGTCAAGCTTATAGGCTATAATAATGGCACAGGCGTTAATTTTCTGAAGTAGCATTTGATTTAAATTATATTTTTTACTTGTATTTTTAATCAGTTTACAGGTTATTGCACAATGCACATCGCACGAAGTTCAAGTTCATGAGAAGAAGAATGAGGAATGAGTGACAGGAAGCCCCTTTGTCACGTCCACGTCTTGTTTAGATCACCCTTAGATGTAAAGAAAGTAAGAATAGATAGATGATTCAATCAAGAACAATAAATTTTCACCACTTTTTATTGACACTTCTCTTGTCCAATTATACTTGTTTTCTCTCACTCATGTTAAAGCTCACATAAAAGTTGTTCAGTGGCACGAAAATTTTTAAAGTTTGCTTGATATGAGTGATTAATTAATCAATTAATTTTGCTACTGAGACGGTGGTGAGGGAAAAGAGTTCCTACTTTCCTAGTTTTGGAGATCAATGAACGTTAATCACGCACTAAACGTAATACAGTTTATTAATGTTTTGAATTATTTTGGTTTCTTTTAAGCGAATTGCCCATCAGTTACTTTAAAATAATAATCTTTGCACCAATTTATTTTACATAATACTATGCATCATCAAACGCAATCTGCAACCAATGCTTCAAACGATTTCAACAAAAACATTTTACGTCCTGAAAGAGTACTGTTCTGGTTTGCAATTTGTAATCGGTTATCTTCATTAAACTTAAATTTAACCCAGCCCAATGCTTGGAAGAAGACTATCTAGTATGCGGATTCGAAAAAAACTACTAATTCAGAAATTAGTCAAATGATTAAAAAAGACAACCTATTGCAGTATTGCATTAGTATGATAAATTAAGCCAATTTATGATTATCCATCAGCGTAACATTGAAATGGATACATGCTTAAAACATTTCCGTTTAGAGAACAAAGATTCATCACTGTCAAGTCAAAATTAAGGTCTGGATAAATTAAATAACGATTGATGCAAAGACTAAGTACTTTGTCTTTTAAAATGCCAACCGTTTTCTGAAAAGCTACATGATTTACGAGAACATTGACAAAGCAGACAGTGGCTTGCTTGCCTAATGCCACCCCCGCAAAACTTATCCAGAATTAAGAATAATTATGCTGTAGATATACCGGGTGACCGTCGTCGGCGATTAATATAGTCTACAACTGCAATTCCATGCCATAATGTTATTCTTTCTGCATGTATACAGAAAAGTCTGCGAAATCAATCAATCTCTTGATTTGAATACATCAAATTTTGCAATACAGCTCGTCCTATATCACTGTCCATTTAATTTGATTTGGATATTATTAGGAAAGTAGTGCGAGTGAAAATTACACAACTTATCCATTTCCCCTTGCATAACAGAAAACCGTAATAATAAATGAAACCGGAACAAAATTGTTAGTTAATCTTAATCGTCATATAATCAATTGAATTCTTTGACTAACCTTTTACGTTGATGGTAGGACGAACCATGTCAATTGTTAACTAGAAACTGTAAGCGAAATTGAAATCTGGATATTAGACTCCGTATAAGTAAGTTGAGAAATGAGGTGTACGTCAAATTGCTGTGTCACACTTTAAGCTTTTTTATCCGAATCTGACAAATCTGAATTACTTCATGTGGCTAATCGTTCTGTTAAAATTATTCTCTTCCAGACTAGTATTGGTTTTTTGCCTGATTACAAGACTTGCAATTTTAAACTCAGCGTATGTATCCAATATTACAGAACTGCAGCAGCTGCCGTAGTTAGCAAATAGAAATGATTTTAATTCAAATTATAAATAAATAAATTTTCCTATCCAAATGCAGATATTTCTCCCCGTTTTTCACTGTCCTTGCTCAAGTTCACTATTTTTACTACTACTGTCATATCAAGAGGAACGTCCTTACTCTACTCAAACCAATTTTCTAATTCACAAAACAAAATCAACTTTAACAAACATCATCGTCATCATCACCATCATCATCATCATCATCAAAAAAGTAGCCAGAAAATTTTCAAACTGAAGTTTCTATTTATTTATCATTATCATCACAACTGCTAACTGCTATACCAGCCTTATCATCAACAACATCATCATTTACTTTACAGCAAACCCACATGTACGCACACAACAGTTAGTTAGTCAAGCTTTGAATGAGGAAGAGTTACCATTTTCAAAATAAAAGTGTTCATTCAACCAAACATCTTTATTTTCTCACTCGTTCGTAGTATATCCTACAAACAAAGTCATGATAAGAGAAAGAAGCAATGAAGCAAAAGCTTCGTCTCCCCTTCTTCTCCTTTACAAGTGATCAAAACATGATTATCCTCAGCAACACGAGGATGATTGTACAGCGTTATTTTATGCCTGTAAATTACCAGGAATTGAACCATTTTGCTTTGAATACTGAATACAACCACTGGCATTCATATGACATGTTCCTTTACCCGTATATTACTGACAAAGATTAAGAATAATGACGACAGTGAAGATGATGGGAACGTAGAAAGGGTTTACCTGTTTAAACCGCTACTCTACTTTAACTGGGTAATTTAGTAGAATGCCTGCCAAGCAAACCTGGCTGCCTGAACCTCTCTTTATTCTTGACGCTTGTTTTTTGCCCTGTTTGTTATCAATACATAAAAAGTCAATGTACGCTGCTGCTCTACTCTGCTGACTTAAAGAAATAGAAACCAAAAACAAAATTCGACATTATTCTGAACTGAAGAAGCCACAACAATAATCACTCAACATTACAACAAAAAACAAACTTCTTAACAAAATAAGTGAATTCTCTTCCTACAAAATAAAAATCAAGGAAAATGGAGCAGGTTAAAAGAATAAAAGACGAAACAAATGGGTTGCAACATTTTGTTTGGAGCAAATTTGAAACTTACTTTAAAATAGTTTGTCGATTTCGCAAAACAAAATCGTTGATAAATGGCTTCGTCATTGTCTAATTGTGTCATTCACATTCTGCAATGAAGTTTGCAACAATTTCGATTTCTCACGTATTGTTTGTAATTGTATTGTTGCAAAAGCAGAAGCCTATTTTACTTCATAGCTTGTTACGTTTACCCATTTTACAATGCGAATGGTTTGTCGGTGATTTTTGGCAAATAATTTAAATGCTGGGAACATGATCGTTTTGATCGTAATCGTAATGAAGCGAATGTTTAGATGACAATACGAGTTTACCGTTTACCTGAATAAAAAATAATAGGGAAAAACATTTTGTAAATATTTTGTTTGTTGTACTTCCTTGATTTCATTTTCATTCTTCTGATTAAGAGCCAAGGCAAATGAATGCAAATTTGCATTTTACACAAAAAATCAGTGCAAAAATCAAAGGAAAATGTGACTTGCCTCTAACTACAAGTTGAACTCTTTATCTTTGTCAGATCGATGATTTTTTTTTGTAAAATTTGTGCATAATATTAAAAAGAATGCAGTTAATACAAAATTTGACTTTTGAGATCATTGATTTGTAAAACACGTACCAAATATCTCCCAAACTTTTTCCCATCCATGATTAGAGCCCTCTCTATCTGTCTCTCTCAGAGCTTAAGGGAACCTCGAAGAAAAAAATTACTGGGTCTGTAGAATAATGAATGATTAGTGAAGATAATGATGCGAAGCTGACTGACTGTTGCATTGCAACAACGCTTCTCCTTCTGACATGACAGATAAGGAGAAGATTCGAAGTTTTGCAGCTTCTGCAGTTTTCGAAAAAACTTATTTGCATTTTTGCATGAATGGGCATGAAAGTGATCGGTCTGATGTTGCTGCCGATCATATCGGCACTTCTCTTCTGATTTAACTTTCCTTTGGGGCTTTCATTGTTGATATTAAGTATTCAGGAGAGGTAACTACCTAAGTGACATGATTTGATTTGTGTCTTCATCATCATCTTTGAAACTCTTGAAAAAAATACGTGATTATTGCCATTTTATTGTTGTGAACATAGCGAACAAAACTTGATTAAAGTAATCAGTAGTCAGTAGATTATGCTTTGACAGTTGCCTGCTGCCGTTGTTGCTGTTGCACTTTTCATTTTTTCTTTCATTGTTAGAAGAAAAGAAAATATTAACTAAAATGAGTCATTTCTGGCATTCGTTCTTAATTTCATAAATAAAGAATGAAAAATGATGATGAAAAGAAGAATGATACATGTGGCATGTCTCACTGTTTCTCTATACGTAATTTAGTGAGATGATATGGAAAAAGAATTAAGGTGCTCAATATTCTACTCAAGCCTTGGTCAATATTTTCGAAAGAAAAAGTACCTGCAAAGAAGAGGAAAGTCTTTTACTCTCCTCCACCAAAAGTTTGCACGATTTCTGATTAGGAAGGATGCATTTTCTTTTGTGCATTATTTTGCTTTGCCACTCGTTTTAATCAAATCGCAATTCTGAAGCTTTTTTCATTTTTAAAGTACTACATTTACTTGTATTGTAGTATATTTGCACAAACGCAATTATTTTTATCTCCGAGATTAGATTTAAAAATCACAATCAGAGAGGAAGTACCCATGAAAGGTACTTTGCAACTTTCAACAGCAGCGCAGCGTTGGCTACTGATTATTTAACGATTTTTCTTTTAATTTTAATTTCCCTTTAAGTTTTCTTTTCATGTACTACCAATTTGTACTTTTGAAAAAGTAGTCAAACTTACTTTAAAAGCGCCAACAAATGAATCAAATTCGGAGAATCGATGAAAGCCAAAAGCATTTCATTTTCATGACTTGACTTAAGTCATGATTAGATCTTTCTGCCAGTTACCGCATAAATCATTTTGTGATTTATCAGCTTGTTCTAAGAAAGCCTCCAATCTGTATCCTTCCTCTTCACATCGCATAATATTATTATATCGTGATTTGATTTTATGTTGTAAGGCAAGTTTAAGTACCTCTTTAATTAACGATTTAAGCAGAATTGAATTGAATTGATATACGAAAATGAGGAAACTTGAGATGGAACTCCGTAAACTTATAAACTTGTTGATGAAATAAAATAATCGAGCAAAAAAGAGATTTTATTTCCTTCGCCTTCAGCCTCAAGTCAGTGTTTATGATACCTAATTAATTCAACATTACAGCAAAATTGTTTACGAAAGATCTTTAACAAATCTTTTTTTTCGTATCTTCTTGTTTCATTAAAAAAGTAAAACTTTGACTTTGGCAATTAAAAAGGAAGTCTGTATCGTATCGTGTCATTAAAAAATATTACTACGCTGCTACTACGTCTGCGTCTTCGCTGGTGGCGATTTTTATTCTGATTATTATTAAGTTCCTTGAATTGTAAATCACTTCTTTAAAAGAAGAAAAAAGTAATTAACAGCAATCCTTGACAAATTGTCATTATATAATTCTTTTCTTTAACATTCAGTAACAGCAGCAACTGCTGCTGCTGAGGTTTCACTGATTTAATTGTCGTTTTGCTCAGTCATTCACTCTGATTAAGGTACGTACAAATTTGCGTACATATCTGCATTTTTTCTGCTGTTTGTTGTTTCGATGCAGCTATTTTGCCCGCAGCAGCAGCAACGCCAAATTATCAAGACGCCCTACGCACCTGTGAGAAAAAATTTCTCTCTTAATTTGCCTGCTGCTATTGCTTGTCATCTCACCTCACAATTAAATTCAATGCAAACAAAATTTACAATTTTACACAGATGATGTTGATGATGATAATGATGACAAATCTTAACCACCCCCAAAAATAATAATTAAAGTACGATAACCTTCATATTCAATATATTAGTGGCTCTACCATCACAGCGTTTTTAATGATTAAAAAGTTTACTCCAATGCGAAAGATTAAAATTGCAAGTGTGATAATGAGCTCTGGATTGGATCCATACTAATTAATTAATTTTTTTCTCTCCTGTTCCTTCCTTGAATTATTTTTGCTAACGGATAATAAAGCTATTATTTTGACGGAGGAGGAGGAGAAAAGGAGGGGAGAGGGAAAATGGAAGAATATTTTTTACTAATTACTCTTTCCTCCCAACATCCTCTACTTCTCTCCATAAAATGCTTCTGCTGTGTTTGATCGATTCGATGATGAGTGAATACTTAGCGTGAACAATTAATTAAATTTGAGTGGCAGACGTAAAAAAGAAGTCATTATCAAGGGCATACCTGTTTTATTGCTCCGTGTCACCTGAGACGACCACTTCGACTTGACTTACGACAAAATAGGTAACTGTCTAGTCTGACTTATACCTAAGTGGAAAGTAGGATTGAGTAGAAAACGAACGAGTAATGGAAATTAATTGCTTTATCACGCAGCACCACATTCACTATTAAAAATACGTTATGCTACGCTACACGTTAGCTGATTCCGTAGTCTACTACCTAATCAAAGCTAATCTGTGCTACAAAATGAGTAATTAATTATGGGAATGAATGTGGAATGGTAAAATATCGAGTAAAACAGAAAAGAAAATTGACGGACAAAAAGAAGAATCTCGCTAGAGAGAGATGGAGTATAAATCACCCACTGAGGAGAAATATAATATTTTGTTATTACTTACCTACTTGAAATTACTTAAGTGTATGAAATGAGATGAGGCCAAGCGGAAGAGAAGGTTAGTTACCCAATTTCGCATTCCTCTTTGCAATGAAACTTAATTCGCAATGAAGAAGAAGTGCGTAATTTTGTTCAGGTCGTAAACAAATCTCAATGAGGATTGTTATATTATGTATTTATTAATACCAGTACGCACCGCACCAGAGTGATTTAATTATGCTTGCGTTTGTGAATTTGATTGAATTAGCAAGGTTGAAAGACTAAATGAGAGCTTACAATTTTTATTATGGCATTAGTAGCCTCATAATATGATTATTGAAATAGAGGAAATTGCCAAATGTTTATGATGATTACTGATACTGATGACTAATGACTGTATGTTTTTGTACGACGAAGATTCAAAATTAATTTAAAGCAAATTCAAATTGTTTATTTATTTCTTCGAAATCTTTAAAATGGATATTTAGACACAGAAACGATTAATTTAACGAAGGCAGTTACAAAGCTATGTACAAAACTGTTACAAATGTCTAAAATAGATTGAGCATTTTTATTTTTTAAGCGAGTTTCCCGTCTACTTATAGTGTAAGTATAATGATTATAAATGATTGTAATTAGTTTCCACTTTCCAGTCAGTAAAGAACCACATTCTGTACAAATTTTAGTTTTTCATTTGAGTCAATTGACTTTGGTGTAGACCAAAAACGTCTCAAACTTGTAACGCTTCGACAAAGACATGACGAAAAAGGAAATACGTATTGGCAAGCTTTATTGGATTTATACAATAGATACACTACACTACTATTTCCTCAAGTCCCACGTCCCACTACATTCACAAGTATTGTTTTATAGGAGTTTTTAATTTCATAAAGAAGGATGTTATCTTCGGCTGAGCCTCCTTCAACGGTGTGCGCTTGAATTTACAGCAAAATTAAAAATGTAGGATTGCATTCTTTGAAAGATTGATATTGTTTTGGTATTTTCTACATTTCGTTTGCTGGATAAATTTTTGACGCTTTGTCCAGGTAAATGTAAACGAATAGATTCGAAACAATACATTAATATCTCAAAGAATGCTATCCTACCGGTTGTTGGAGGTTTTGGATGGTGATTTCCGAGGTACTTTATTTCCCCCCTTTTTCTTTTTAGATTTACTACTATTCTGATTCTCTCTGTTTTCGTCATCATCATCGTCACTATCAGTTTCAGACATGACCATAATCTTCATTCTTGGCTTTTTAACTTTCACTCTACACGGTAATATTCGAAGAACCGATAATGGTTTGGCAACCTCTTGACTTGAAGATTCATTTACTTCATTTTCATTATCATGTTTATTCAAAAAATGTTTCTGAAGTTTTGGAATAGACTTTAAATAGCGTTTACATAAGCTGCACTTGTACCACCACTGTTCTGTTTTCATGTTTGAAATAAAATTTGTTTTCCTCTTTCAAAAACAAAATGTTATTATCTCATATGCACACAAAAATGAATGACGCAACAACATTTATTATTGTCAATCTCTTTAAAATTTGAATAATGTGAATGCGGTGGATTTGGTAAATAGATGTATTGACATTGAAAGATTAAATCAGATGAAATCACATACCCAACAATGTAAAAAAAGAAATACGATAACTGACAAAAACAAGCAACACTTGTTGCTTTCTTTAAAAAATGGATGGAAGAGGTACGCCCTTGAAGATGATCCTAGAAAACCAAAACGTGTGTGCATTGACTTAGGCCACCGAATCACCTTTTCTTCTTTTAAATCAGTGCAGTACCAAGTACCAGCACAGGTGGATTTTACACATCTAAGAAACTAGCACTCTACCCTTTTATATACCTATATGTGTCCCTTTTACACATTGTAAGTCAAGAATTGAAGTACTCTACTACTCCAGTTTTAATATGACATTTAGGTTATACCGAATGCACTAGAAACACGCAAGCCAACCGGTTAATGCATCATCCATTTTCATGCATTATTTTTTGTTTTCAATTAGTAGTAGATATAATACTTTCTTCTTCTGCATCTTAAGCCAAGTTTACCATCTTGCTTACGTCGCATTGCATCGCTATTACTTCAATTTATTTTATACCCATTGCGATATTATTTTAACAGGAGGAATAACCCAAACAAGAGCGAGCAATAATTAGTAAGTATTTATCAATTTTGCATGTAATCGTAAAAGCATGCATAATATCCACTATCCACAAATTTTGTTGTTTATCAGCCTATTACAAGATAAGATTATGTACACAACAATTTTTTCCTTTTTGTGTGTAATAATTTTTTTCTTACAAATTTTCAAGTTCATTGTCATTTTGTCATGTAATTGTCAAGTTGAGAAAAAAGGAGAACAACTTTCAGTAAAAAATACAGTACATAAAATAGATAGCAGGATCGCATGAGTCAGTCAGCCCCTCACTCACTAATTCACGCTGCACTGCATCATCATCACTCATTCTCTCGCGCGACCACGTCAAATGAAATCCTTTTATCACATCAAACAATTCAATTTTGTTTTTTCCTGACCAGATCATTCATCAATTTCTTTGGAAATTTTAATCCAATCTATTCCAAGTCCGTCGGCCCTGACTCTTCTCTCTGTCATTCTAAGCAAAACGTAATCTAATATTTACTATCGAACTCTTAAAAGAAAAGGCTGAGCTCTCTCTCTCTCCTAAAAGTAAACTGCAATAAATTTCTCAATTTTTTATATCAAATTGTCAATTTGTGATGGAAAGGAAGGAAGAAGAAGAAGCACCAGAGAAGAGAGAGATAGAGCGAGACAGATAGACAGACAGAGAACAATCACTTGACTAATTAGTTACCTGTTCGATAGTAATAATGGGATGTTATCGCTAGCTAAAATGTCTAATGAACAAAATATTTTTATGACAGTTTACATTCCAAACAATCATTCTTCGCTTCTTTATGGATAAAAAAGGTTAAAAAACTGATCATATCGCAGAATAGTTAATGGATGAACAGCAGCATCAGTACCGTCGCCAATTTAGTCACTAATGGGGAATAAATCTTAAAGTTTTGATAATAAAAGCAGACCTTGACTTTTTTACTACTGCAAATATGTGACAAGAAGAGCTTCTTCTTCTATTACTTGCACTTACCCTCTTTGCTTCACAATGATTTTTTTCTAGCTCATCTCATTTTAACAGTTTTACATTCCATGTTGTTCTTGTTGCCAATCCGTAAACCTTTTTGAGCTACTATTGAAGATGTGTTTTCAGATATGTGGCCGTTTCCGCTTTTAATACTTCAAGTTGTAGGATGCTTCTACCAATCTTCTGCTTTTAACAAATCTGTGTAAAAAGATTTTGTATTTTTATAGGAATTTTTATGAGGCTGTATTCCCTGATAGTAATCAATTGAACCATTTTTACTTTCCAATTTATTTTTTCGTGAATTGAATTGAATTGACTCACTCGCTAATTCATAATTCATATTATACACTGGAGGATAGGTTGGATGGAAGCATATGGAAGGATCTTCTTCCTTCCTCATATAATAAATTGGAATTGTTATTGTTCCAAATAATTTGATAATAAACACATTGTTAAAATCTTAAATACTGATGATGTTGATGATGACGATCTTCAATATCTGATTTGGCTCTCTCTACAATCAACACAAGTAACAATCAGACAAGCCACAAATAGGTACGTATTGCATGCAAATGGCATTGACAATCAACTTGACTTGCATTGATCCTTTTTCCATTGATGAAAATCAAAAATTGACAAAATTGACATCATCGCCATCGTCGTTACCCTGTCTCCTTTTGTATTTAATGCGTAATCATAATGCAATTGACAATATTGACATCTCACATGATATTCATATCAGGTTAATAAATCAGCAAGGATAAAAAAGATGAATGTTGTAAAGTTGAAGTTTAATAGGAAGGATTGGAATTAAATTTCTGCATTAGTGTTTGAATGAATAGGATGAATAGAAGCACGAACTGTGATTCGAGAGATTTCTTACAAAAATCAAAAGAGCAGATTTATAAGACATGAAATTCAGGCAGTTTTATAACGCTACATCATCTATTGTTCCGTTTCCTTTTATGCAGATTGTTCCCTCCAAACGCCACTTAAAATAGCCAAGACACCACCATCACTGGTCACTTTAATCACAAAACCACCAAGCAGACCCAAACCTACCTTAACAACCTAACAAAAGCACCTCAGCTACTTTATGCCAAGTGGATTCAAAAACCTTTTAGCCTTTGGAAAATTCAATTACCTCTATTCATGATTTTTCATCATATAAAACAGTCAGCCATAAATACTTTCAAAGGGTTTTTTTACATCTTTCCTTCTCCTTTTAACAAATATTTGTATAAGATAGGGAGAGAGGAGCTCAAGCTCAACTCATTTTATCGTGTCAACTCGCCTCTTTCTTCTCATAGTAATCATCATTATTCTTCTCCGTTGACTTTCCATTATCATTTTATCCATGCATGCCTGAAATGAATGAGCTTTATTAAATTGTAAATTTTTTAGCTTAAATTTAAGAAGATGTTAGGTATTTCCCTGTTCCCTTCTTATTCTTCTATGTATGAAGATTATTATGTGAGAAAAAAGGGTTTATAATTCTTCTATTCAACAACTTTTTCTTAACAAAATCCTAATTCAGCGAAGATGACATTTATCCATCCGCTACTCAAAAACTCAATTGACCTTACTTACTCAAGAAAACTGTCAAGAAGAGAATACTCTTCTGTCTCTTCTCCCATACTTAATTTTCAGTCGTGTCCGTTTTTCCTCGTATGTATTTAATTTACACTTACTAACTTCCCGTAGGAAGAATTAAGAGCCAAAAATGTGCAATTTCATTATTTTCAGTGCAAACACGATTACGTTTTACGGTTACGAATGTGCATAATTTATCAAACAAACCGTATCTTCCTCCCTCTTTGCTTCATATCGCTTGCTGATCTAATCGCGTTAAAAAAACTCAAGCAAGTTTCACATGTGTCAAAGTCAACGTCACCTGGAATGACCAGCGGACTGTCAAATTATCAAAAAACTTGAGCTGAGTGAGACTTTATAGACAGACTTGATTTCATCTCTGTGTCTACATTACTTACGAACTCGCACTATAATTCTCTCTCAATTTTCTCATCCCCACATTACTATTCCTTACAGATAGATGTAAAGCGTACTCGAAACAGTGACCTCAGAACTGTCAGGAAGATTTTTCACTGCTCATGAATCATCTTTCATCATCATCATACTAAGCAAATAAAAAATAGTTTGACAGAGAACAAAAGGCTCAAGAAGTAAATGACGGAAAGGCAGCAGCGCAGCGTTGCGTTGTTTGGCGGCAGGCGTAGAGTCTTTTGTATTAGTTACGACGGATTACTTCCATAATATTTTAATTTAATCTACCAAACCAAATGCGATTAAGTTTTGTTCCATATTTTGCAAAATCATGTTTTGGGTGAAGCGTTCAAATTAAAATTAATAAAAAAGATTTGGCTTGATTGGAGAAGAGTTTGATCTTTACTGGAAAGATGAAAATATTAGGGATTAAACAGGAAGTGTCTTTCTTCCACCTTTCGAAAACCATTATTATTATTATTTAGTAATCGCTTCATATACTATACTCTTATCGCTCTCTCGTGTAATCCTTCATCATATTTCCAATAGCAGAAATAGCAATTCTCTTAGATTAACAAAGTTGCGCCTTGCGTGTCATGTCATCGTCTTTATAATCATCATCCTGATCATGCAATGTCATCCTATCCTATCCAATTCCCTTCTCCTTTCCTTACAAAAAATTTATCTCTCGCTACAGTAATTAGATTATAGCTGGCAACCAAAACCAAAACATTTATCAAATTTTATTAAGAAATTATTATTTTACATCTTTACTATGATCCACCAGAGATTAATTTAAATGTCAGAGTGATTACTGTGCTTTGCGTTGAGTGTGAACAGGCAAAAACCAAAACCGTGCGGACAGAAACAATTCCAAAAAATGGATGGGAAATGGGCAAGCATGGCGTCTCGCATGACACATTAACCTTTTAACGTCTTACCTTACCCAACGAAGAAAAGAATTTGCATTCGTATGTACATCATATTCATAACTATAACCCTTCCCACTCCCAACCAATTTTACTTTACTTTACCTGAGCTGATCACGCAAACCAGCCAAAACATAAGCATAATGATAAAAAATAACCGACATAACGACCCACCACCTCCACCACCCAAACGGAGTATTCTTACATGATATGGTTATGATTATGTTGATAATCATAATAATCATAGTGATTATTATCGTCATATTTAATGTTACTACTAATCTAATCAAGCAAACTAGTAGTAGTACCACTGCACTGCAAAAAATTTGTAAGGAAGTGAACATGGATCATCCTCGAAGATTTAACCTACCTGGAAGATCCCTATCATGTGTCAAGATGACATTACACTTTTTGGGGGAAAATCGCACCAAAATTGCGAGTAAGCATTATCATCAAAATTTCGTCAATACACGATTCAGAAAATGGAAATTCAATGAGATGAATGAGAATATGGCAATTATAATGATGATGATAATGCAAAAATAAAAATAATTTAATGACAATGTTGTTATTGTAAAAGTTGTAATAATAAAGACATAATGCCACAAGCGATGAATGGTAATTGGTAATTGTGTTTGTGATTACTTTTTTTAGTGACATTTTCATAAATTTTTTGCTAAACATTCCTCTTCTCTTCTAAACTTAAATTTCATGTTTTTTTACTTAAATGAAGTTACTTTTTGGCGTGTGTGGCGGTGGTGGTGTCGTGTGCAATATGAGATGAAAAAATGATGATCGTTCCTTCTTGTTCTTTCTGCTTAATGTCAATATACAGGAAAGTTGTTTGAGAAGGTCAGGATATTGGCAACCACATACACTAGTTTCCAAGTGAGCTGTGTAGCTGTGTGGTGAACTAATTTGATATGAGAGATGAAGATGAAGCGGATGTGATATAGGCAGTTTCCTTTTATGTTTTTGTATAAAATATTTTCAGTTAATTCCATAATTTTCCATAAATTTTTCAACAAACATAGTTAAAATTACCAGAAGAAGAGACAAAGCAAGATAGATAAATTATATACATATTCATGCTCGCTCACAGTAAATAAAGTTTTGGAGCACCATTATAGCCTCACCTCACCTTCATCTAAACCTTTGCCTTTGTTAAGGATTTCAGTTTTTTAAAGAGTTGAATCTGTCGATGATGAGATTAGAGAAAGGAAATTAATCACTCTCTAACCACACATATTTTTCATGTAAAATAGTAGGTTCGAGACTTTAATGCTTTCAGTGACTCAAACAAAACATCTTAAGGCTTAACTGATTTATGAGGGCAATAGCAGCAGCAAATTATTTTTATTATCATTTGAGGGGATCTGATCTCCTCGTAAATTTATTAGATTTATGAAAATATATCTTGTTAAATTAGGCAGAGTTCCTTACAAAAAATCTTTAATACTGTTTTTGTGCTGAAAAGCTCAGACCCAACTATAACTGAAGCTGGCAAATTGTCCATCTTGATAATGATATGGTGAACAAAAACAATGGAAATTTTCTGTCAGCAATAATGACCATAATATGAATGACATGACATGGTAAATATGGAATGGACAGAACAGTCAAC
>JAHZNJ010002624.1:0-12903 GCA_027744475.1 Lepidocyrtus cf. sotoi NNG-2020
TTTCCTCTATTCTCTACCCGACCAAAACGAGAATACTCACCCCATCGCAATAAAACAGAATGGATTGGAGGGGACTTCCCTCCTTGTATGAAATGCCATATAATAATAATAATCAACAAAGCAAACGCTCTAGCTAGTAGGTTTCCAATTCCAATTCTATTCTACTTTCATTTCAGCAAAGCAAAAATGTCATTTTGCGCTTATACTATTTTACTTTTTTAGCAGAACGAGGAGGTAAGTGGGCATAACCCATCTCTCTGTGAAAGTACAAAAGATACATTTCACATCTGCATTGTGTAAGTAAGCAGGCAAGGCAAGCACTAAAGAAAATTACATATTAGCTTAGGCATATACATAATATTCTATTTATAATATTACATTGTATTCATCCGTTTCTTCCATTCCATTATAGCTCCGGAAAAAGTTTATCACTTGTTTGCCAAACATAAGTAATTCATTACGTCTTACTTTATATTAGATTCTTGTCTTAGGTAGCCATCATCGCTTTTCGCTTTTCCTCCCCCTTCTTCGCTCGTTGTTGACGTAATACTACCAAAAAGCATATTTTTACATCAGGAATACAACAATGTGCAATAAATTTGGCGAAACAGTAAGTTACAATAAGATATACAGGAGAAGCTATACATGCAGACAGACAAAGTTCTTTTTACGTAGTTTTTCTTTTTCTGGAATTATTTTCTTATTATGAAAAATATTTGATCTGTTGTTATTTGTTTGTATTTTAGCATTTTAGCTTCTTGAATAAGCATTTGTTTGGTACGACTTCCTAAAAAAAATTCCTCAAAAAAGCTATTTGTAGAAAGAAAATGAAGGTCATTTTGCTTAAACTTAATTTATTAAACGAAATGGGTGAGGAGGACTGAGGGTTCATGGCTCAGTTTCATTCAATGTTGGTTAAAATTGTAGGGAGAAAGTCTGTTGATAAATAAGTGTGACGTTTGATATTTGGACACTTGTGGAGAAATGATAACATAAATGGAGAAGTACTATAAGTAAACTATATACAAGGGCTTTTACACCCACACACATTCCCTTTCCCTTCAGTGGCAGTGGATGGAATAGGAAAAATCCTTTGGAGCTTTTTCCACCTACACTCCATTCAGCTCATTGCATTAGTAGCTTCTTCGATAGCCTAGGCTCGTGCTCGGTCTCCGTTTCGTAAAGCAAGTGAAAAATGCGCTTACGTATTTATAAGACCACCCCTTTAAAAAGAAATGTGTTTACGACAACTTCCAGCTAAATAAATGTCTACAGCTTTCACAAAATCGTACTTTTTTTTATCTCATTAGTTTGCAGGAAGCACGTCACTAAAACAATGGTGGACAAGTAAAGACAAACGATACACCATAAACTTAAAAGTAGACAATATGTAGTATTTTTTAGAAGTTGTAGAAAAGGAAAAAAACCGGTGAGTGGCTGTGATGATGAAACAATTGTAAAAAAGTAGCGTGGGAATTAAAATAAATGATAGGAGATGAAGATGTGTTTAAAGATTTAATTTCTTGTACAAACGCTTCCTTCCTAAGAAATATATCTTCGCGTCTGACTTTTTTTTAGCAAATTGGTATGTAAGAAATACGAATTGGTGGTATGTTGTTTGCTAATTAATGTCTAAAATTACCTCCTTTTATTGTTTCTTATAGATTGAAGCGTAAATAATGTTAAAATATGTGGGTGGTGTAATTTGCTTTTAAATTACACAAAAAAGTAATTAAGAAAAAAAGGGTTGTATTGCTCATTGCTCCCAAAGACAAATTTTATCAAATTATATTACAACAGTTTTGTACAATTTATCAAAATCTTCAAATCTGAAATAACCAAATGCATGACACAATAAACTCTCTACTGTGAAGGTAGGCTAATAGGGGCATGATTGAAGGATTTAATAGAGAAACAATTTGAAACTGCAGAAATACTTGACAAAGAATTTCGGCAAATATATTTTCTAAATTTTATATAAATCAAACAAATACATTTTTATGTACATTTGAACAGTCTAAAAGTGATTTGAGGTGAAACACGATATTTCCCTGGAAAGCAGAACATTGCAAAAAATAAGATCAAATTGTCTGCCTGCTTGTTCTTTTAAGAAAAAGTAATTCTAGTCAAATCTTCGGTTTTGGCTATGCATACCATACCATACCATGTCACTAACAATAGAAATTGTTATTACGATCGTGGTATCCGCCGACAAAAATCAGAGAGCAATCCTTTTTACTGGATTGCCCTACTCGTGCATTTATGGTAATAGCGGTAGTCAACAGGAAATCAGAGAAAAGTCTACTCAACCAAAAATACAAAGTTCATTGATTTTTATCTCGCTTTCCATGTTTTTTACGTTAGATACGTTATATAACTAAATCAATAATCAGGAATCAGAATAGATTTTATGCTATCGTAAATAAAAGCTTACATTAGTTTTATGTTAAAGAATATGTACGTAGTGTAAGTGTATACATACCTCTTCTCTTTATGATTCCCAAGGCGTACTCATTCTAATGTAACGTATCGTAACAGCAAGAACAAAAAACAAAGTATCCAGAAAGAAGAGAAGGAGAAAGGACAGAGAACATTATTATTTGAGCTGCATGACAGATAAATGCTTTATTGGCCATGACTTCTCAAATCAAAGCTCTCTACAATTTTGGTTACAGGAGCTACTAAATATTTTTATTTGATGGAGTATGCAGCAGCGTACCTAGTCCAATTTAGTAAAATAATACCAATACCCCCTTTTTCAATCTACATTTAAGCGATTTGGATAATATTGGGATTACTTTCGCAAATTGCTGCACCCAATATACATTTCAAAACTAGTTTTACTAAAACATTTCCTCAATTTAACCCATTTTCATTCCTCTAGGCTGCTTTAGGAATTGGTTTTTAGAAATGGAATGCCGTGTCAAACTGAATTGAATCGCATAAAATGCAAACAAGTGGGTGTGCATGACATGATGCCTCAAATTCTGCGGATTATCGTTGGCGATGTACATTTTAACAAAAAATGTCAAAATAGTATGCATGTATTGGGTTGCTTAATCGACTATGACTTTTATTTTGTCAACAATAAAACTTGCTTTTACAAATAAATCAAAAGTGAAAGTAGTTGGATTGGAATATTTGGAATGGAACCTTGGAAATTGTTACTTTTGAAACAAAAAATCTCAATGTGCATTTACAGAAATAAATTTTCCAAACCTTTCTTTGGCGTTTGGTGGTGATAAGATTTAGAACTTTTATCGGAAATGTCCAAGTGAGACTTAACTGAACTGAACTGTGTTTTGGCACAAGTTGTTGTGGTTGTTTAGTAAAACAATGTACCTATATATTCCATTCCATTCATTCCTGTTTTGATTTTATTTCCGAAGTAAATGTTGCATGACAAAAGGACTTGTTCAGCTCAGAATCGGAATCCGCAGGTAAACTTAGGTACATAATAAAAATATATATACAACATCATTGAAACAAAATGTTTACTGCTTATATGTGCAATATAGGCGATTTCGATAAAGGTAAGTAATGAAAACTGACACACCTATCGACCTCCACATGCAATACTTCAGACAGAAATCCCACTTTCAAATGAAATCGGAATTTGGAACGCGGACGGCAGGTCGATACTCGGTTTATTTTCATTACATATTCCATGATTTCCATGTCATCATCATCACTGGTTTTTCCCACTCTCTTGTGCAGTAAATTATATCATGTTTTCCTTAAGTGTCTGTCGATTGCTCATTGCGCTCAATCTACGGAAAGCACCTAATGAAAATCAACATTATACCGGAACGTTTGCTCTAGTTGAAAATTGAATCAGAATTAAATATTTTAAAATCAATTCAAAAAAATTCAGGAATCGACATTGTTAAATATTACTTTTTAGTAAACAAATCCAACGACTTGAGTAAATGAAAGGGAGTGAATTTAAAACGGATCATGATTTGATTAGTGAAGAATTGTTGATCTATGAATGTCAGTGTTTATAGTACCCAGTAAACAATATTTTGAGAATTCGAATTAGTTTAACTTTTTGACTGACAAAGTTAATTGGTAAAAGTAGTTATAATAGTTCCGCATCAGGGATAGCAAACAGTTCCGCACTCAGTCAGTACATTCAGCGATTCAGCAAACTCCTAGCCGTTTTTTGTTTTCGTTATAGTGCTTTCTACTGAAATGCTTCGTCTTCCATTTAAACATCATAAATACTCGATAGTCGATATAGTTAATAATATGATTCCAACTTCCAGCAACGCATTTTCAGTGATTATCGGATTAGTTTTGATGTAGTAGTTTGATGGCTTTTGATTATTAGTGGATCACTCTAGTTTTGAATTTCGAAAGCAGGGCAAGGTTTACTTAATTTAAAATGAAGTATTTAGTGACATTAGCAATTTTCCTTGTAGTATTGTTGCAAGTAATAGAAATTAATCATGCAAAGAAGACTGACAACCCCACCAAAGAGACAAAAAAGCCAAAACTCAAGAAGGACTTGAGAGATTACACTGACGCTGACCTGGAACGATTGTACGAAGAATGGGAGGTATTAAAAAGACACTGTCAACTGTGCACTTTAATCGATTTTAAAAACTTTGTTACAATTAATGCAATGGAATGATATATTTTACAAATATAGAATGGAATGATATAATATTACAAATATAGAATGGAATGATATATTGTATGTAGGGACTGTAAGTGGATTGCTGATGCTGATTGCTTAATAAATATTTTCTATTTACAGGAAAATGACGATGAACCTCTTCCTGAAGACGAACTCCCTGAATATATGCGTCCGCCTAAAGATGCTCCTCCAATTGATATTAATAACGTGAGTTAAATAACTGTTTGGGGTTTACTTATGTGACATTACAATGCTGGATACAACAGCGCCCTACATAATAGTTTTTTTAAATAATCAAGTGCTTGATTTTTAAGTTGTTGCTGTGTTGTTTGTAATTAATTTTAGATTGGAAGCATGAATCCAGAAGATATTATGAAAATGAGCAAAAAGGGGAAAACTGTTATGATGTTCATCAACTTATCCGGAACTCCTACCAAAAATGAATGTGAAGACCTGACTAGTCTGTGGCAATCTTCGAAATAACCATATTCAAGCTGAAAGGTAAATCTTACTCGTATTACTTATCAAATATTTAATATACTTATCTATTATCGTTGCTGGAATTGGAATATTTCTTTGAATTGATAAAGTCTGACTAATCAGAGGATGGAAGAATAATGGCAAATTATTTTCATTGTTAATTTGACGGGGTAAAAGATATTCAACTGGAAGGGCAAAATTTTGAAGGAAAAGGATCAACAGGATCGAGTAACACCAAGACAAAAGATAACAAGGAGGAGCTTTAATTAGAGATTGTTACAATAATTATAATTAATTTTGTAACTTGTAATCCTTGTGGATAATACGATAGATATTATTGAATGTTGAAGAGTTTAATCATTGTTCTGATTCTGAATCTGAAGAACGTGAGGAGTTCTGGTAGAACTTTTCTTTCTTTTCTATTGTATTATGTTTATGTTATTTGTTATTGCCATACTTCTTGTTATATTCTCTTTTACACTTCATTTCTATTTAATAAAACAAAATACAATTTGATTTAAAATCTCTTCGATGCCACCACAATTAATTCATTACATGAAATTCAACGAAGGATGCGATTGTTTTTAAGATATAAATACATCCAGTCGACCATATCAAAAAAAAGTAAAAACAGTACGTAAATATTTTGACTAATTAATTGAACAATAAATTTTATGAATTAAGAGTGATTAATTGAATTGCCTGAGATGAGAGTTTATGGAATTCTGAACTCAGTATAGTTTGAAAATGGTATAATAAAATAAAATACATATATTCTTAAATACCTATTACGTAAAGTTAAAGTCTAGCTTAAACTTATATAATAATCTTAATCTTAATGTTAAAGTAATTTTTCGATTATTGTACAACAAATATTTTTGCATTAGTATTATCTTTTATTAAACAATTAGTAACATCATCATGAATATAAGACCGTTGACACACTACTATACAATGATAGAGTTCTCCTTCAAGAGATTTTTGATAAGGATGATAATACAAAAGCATTCTACATGAATTTTATAAATATGTCATTGAAAATGGAAATATTACATGGACTTTTGATTTGATATATATGGATCTAATAAGGCCACGCCTCGAACGAATACATTTTTTGATTTGAATATGTCTTAAGAAACTACAGTTTTTACATTTTTCTTCAGTTTTTTCTTTCTTCGCTGAGATATTGATGAATGATGCAGGTTCTGATCGTTGCGTTGGTTTACTACTCCTAGTTTTGAACCTTAAGGCTCCGGCTTTGCTTTGAAGAGGAATCGGTAGACGAGACCAGCCAGGGCTCCACCAGCAGGAGGTCCGATCAGGTACACTAAAACACAATGTCAAAATCGTACGCTTCACTATCGTTACTCGTTTAGGTAAAAGGTAAAATAATGAAGCAATCAGATAAACTGAAAAATATTTTACCAAACAGGTCATTCAATGCAGCTTCCTGTGTAGGTGTAGCAAATATTTGCTTCGCATCCTTATCCACATCAGTTCGTCCATAGGGACCATACCGGCGATCATAACCACTGTTCTCAGCCTTCTCATTCCAAGTTCTATACTCTAGTTCATGGAGCTTAATATAAATCCACTGAATGAGATTAGGGCCGAGTGTCCTAGCAGAATTCATTGAAGCTCCGGTCAAAGGCACCTGCAAGCAAATGTGAAAAGATTTATTATATCACCACCCATGCTTAAATCTGCATAAACATGTATTGCAATGTTACAATTATAATGGCGTACAGCAAACATATGTCCAGCAATGATAGCAAATGCGATAGCCAATGGAGCAAACCCTACAGAATAAAGAAGCAATTGACAGATATCATATTCATATCATCATAAATGTTTTGATATTTTTAGCAGAGCTTGATTTAATTCTACTACTTGTTACCTTTTGCATCACTTCTCAATTTATCTGCAGCTCCACACACGACGATCACAAGGAGAAAGGTGATCAACGCTTCAATAGAGATCGCCTGAACATACACAGCGGTGTAATCCAAAGCTGTAGTATTTCGCCATTTGCATATCTCTAAATCCCCCTCCTTAATGCCACAATCTTCCACCTGATCCCTGGGGAAGAATCGAACAACAGTCGCTCCCATACTTCCTCTGCCTTTCTTCGTAGCTATAAGCTGCAGTTTAAAAAATAAAAAATAATTAATAGGTACACTTAATCTAACTATTCAATTAAATAAATCATACTTAAAAGGGTGTAGTAGTAGTAATATTGAATAATATGCAATAGCAAATGAAGTACCCACCCAAAGAACAACGGCTGCCAAAATTGATCCAGTGCATTGTGCAGCAATATACAGTACAGCTCTCATAACGCTGCACATTCCTCCAATAAGCAATCCGATAGAAACAGATGGGTTCACGTGGGCTCCTGATACATGACCTATTGCCTATTTGAGTAAAGAAGTATTTTATATAATAATTACAATTACATAATACATCACATAAAATAGTAATTAGTCATTTTTGTAGTGTAAAACTTTAAGTACCTGTGAAAGCGCAGCACGAGTGAATCCAAAACAAATTGCAATTTTCATAACACTTGCATCTCCTGTTTGATTGTAAATTGTAATTGATATAATTGATACAAGATCCACAGCCAATAAAGACAAGCAGGAAAGTTCCGACAATTTCAGCCAAGAATTCTCTGAACCAGAAGTTCTTCTGTCTGAGTATCTCGAAACCCATGAAGCTTTCTGGACCATCAGACGGAGGAGCCACGATCAATAAAGACAAGCATGAAAGTTCCGACAATTTCAGCCAAGAATTCTCTGAACCAGAAGTTCTTCTGTCTGAGTATCTCGAAACCCATGAAGCTTTCTGGACCATCAGACGGAGGAGCCACGATCATTGCTGTAGCAAAGAAAGTCAATGAGAAAATGCAATTAGTGTCGATTGTCAATGAAATGTAATTAACCAATTATTAATTTAGTCCAGTTTTACGTACTACAAACGTTCGCCAAAATAAAAGTACTTACGCTGAGCAGGAGGGGGCTGACTGAAGTGGGAGGCCGACTTGTCCGGCATCTGTCCTTGTTCCATCCGGGCTTGACTTGGTGGTGGGTCCATTTCTTCTTTTGTGGGATGAACCTCAAGAAAAAACACGGTTAAATGGGAGTTCCTACGGGTTATATCAGTCACAAGATCTTTTCACTAAATACCTAATAATAATCAATCGTGATAACCGTTTTCCTTGACCAGAAGAAAAGATAAATTGAAGCTCTATTTTGTCCTGGACAAAATTCTGTTGAATCAGGAAAATTATGGGAGAACTGAGCTAAGATTGAAAATTCAAATCAGAAAGCAAAGATCAAAAAGTAAAAAAAAAATAAACAAACTTTGCAGCTAATCAGGCTAAGTTTCCATGGAGTGACTAAAAACAATACACAACCTTACAACCACCTCTTCTAAAGAACTTTTCACTTTCAACCCTTTGTCCCTTTCAACTCCAAGCCTCCAAAAACTAAAAACAAGACTAAGATTGCTTATTCCCTCCTCCCTCCATCGATTCTTCCATTCTAAACTTATCTTGCTTCTTATGACGATATGAATAAAATCTTTTCACTTCTCTCCTTTCCCTGTCTAGGCCAATCCTACGTATCAAAATTCTACACGATTCGTTCTTTTTCTACCTAACTCTTTATTTTTATTACTTGGAGGGAAGAAGCACACACCCCTCCGACTGATATTATAGAATGCTTATCGAACTTGAACTCCCATTTAACCCTTCCAAACCTCTTAATTCCAAAACTGCGAATCGCCACAAACACAAACTTTGCTTTTGTCACCCAAATCAAAAAAAATATACTTTCTGTGTCAACAGTTGACTGCTGTTGGATTGTTTGTCTACAAACAAGCCAGCAGAAGAGAAGAGAGCAACCCAATATGACTTGTCTCAAAAACTAACAAACGATTTTTACTTATTTCAACTTCGGCGATGGGGGTGGACAATTTACGAGTAAGTTTTTGAACCGAACAAAATTCTGTGCAAACGGATGACCCTGCGTTGACGGCTAACTTTTGCTTTCAAATTAAATGAGTCCACAAAACAAAGATTTATCGTAACAGTGACACGGCAACCGTTGATGTCTTTAGATTATATAGCCAGAGAATATAGGAAGGAACGTTTGTATCTCGTGTTGAACACGTTTATGGTTGTTCTTTCACAACAGCAGAACGACGACTTCTCCTGAATAGGCATTTGGGGTATTCTGAAACAATTTTATGCTTTTTTAGTCTTTCTCTCACACACATACTATGTATTAATTTGCAAAAGTGCAAATAATAAAATTATATAAAACAAGCAGTGAAAGGTTACTTCATCTTCGAGAATTTGCATGATTATGATTTGACTACTATTGTGTATTATGCACCCTTTTAACTAAACTAAACGTTTAACAATCTATACTACTGGTAACCCACACCAATCAATCACCACGATGAAATCGAAATCTCAAGGAAGGTTTTTAAATGTATTTATTTGAAATACTGAAGCAGAGCAGAGTGCCACATTATGTCGTGAAACATGCAGTTCGAGTTGCTCACATTTGTAATTGTAATGAAAGTAAATAATATGTAAATAGGTTTACTTTGTTTTTACTTTAATGTAATTCTCAAATACACAAATAATATTTATTTAGAACTTTCAGAATCCACACAAAGTGACGAGACTAAATGATTTTGTTTTAGGAACAATAAATAAAAATGAAGATCAGTTAAGCGTATGTATTGTAAAAGATTAAGATTGATTTTTGTAGTTTACTAATTATTAAAGATATAACTACTTCTTGTGTGATGATTCTTCTTTCCATCCTTTTATCATTTTGGCTAAAGCGTTAGGATTTACTCCAGATTCCAATAGACGAATGCATAAGCCAAGAGTTTCAGGGTCCAATCCGGTATTTAATATGGCAGACATTTCTTGAATGATTTTGCAAGCTTCCTGCCTCTCTTCCTTCTTCTTTGCCTTCTGGTCATCATCCACGCTGCTGGAGTTGCTGTCCAACGTAGTATTCCCTCCGTTAGTATGTGGTTGAGTCATAATTTACTTTGGCACCTGTAATGAAATGAATATTAGCAGGAACGAGTGCTTTTAGTCAAGTCTTATATGCATCATCAAAATCAAACACTAAACTTTATACTGGATTACGATTCTTTTAAAGTTACATAATAATTACCGTTGCTTGTCTTCAATAATACAGAACGAAGTTAGCATTGGAATTGGATCCGTCTGTTTCAGAAGCACCTGCACGGAAACTTTGCGGTAGATTCTTGCTATTGTTAAAATCTGAAATCCTAATCTGACTGAAGACTGAAGTATTTCAAAGAAATATAAAAAGGTTTCCGTAACTTATTGGATGAATGGAAGATCCAATATCACAAACAATGCTTTTAGTAATTGAGTAATTAAATTACTTACAATTAGTTGACACACTGCTTTAATTTTAAATGACTTTCGCAGAAAATCTTACATATAATATTCGTATTTCACTAGCATAAGCAGCTGAGATCTCAATCTCAACTAATCTGTCATCAACATAAACAAAAAGTGGAGTATATGTTGCCGCGTATATTTCTCGGTGGATGTAAAATGCACGTTGATTGCTGTTGTGTGAGAAATATTTTACTTTCTGTCAAAGCGAGCGATAGCATGCAAGTATTGCCTGGCTGGTCTGTAGCATCCACCCGTAGAACAGCAAGAACGAAAATCATAGACAAAGAGAGATGTCTCGACGAGAGACCTAAATCTATAATTTATAATTGAACTTAATTTTGAATTATATAATAATTTTTAACTGCGTATGATTTTGAAAAATGACATACACTTTNACCTAAATCTATAATTTATAATTGAACTTAATTTTGAATTATATAATAATTTTTAACTGCGTATGATTTTGAAAAATGACATACACTTTCAGTTTTTAGATCCATATTACAATTGAAAATTTTACGATCTCATCAAGTACATCAACTACAGACAGACAAGGTAGTGAGTATGACGCATGAGATAGTTAACTTTGCGATGATAGATATGCCCTAGAGGGCACATTATCTTATTACAATTTATCTGTATGAGTACTTATTGGCATGTACATGAATCTTGTCTGCTACCCTTTCTTAACAATTACGTAGTGTGACGTGTTTCGTTGTAGTACTATTGTCAAGCTTCCGTTCGTTCTTTTCAAGAAATAAGTTTGTTGAGTTGGAGAAAAGGTAAGGGCGAGAACCTGTTGAGAGGCTATGTGACAAAATTTGTATGCGCTGTGAGCAGAAAAGAGTTTACAAAAATGGTTTTAAAAGTGAGATATTGCCTTGCAATTTTTGAATTTGCTCTTGTACTATGTCACTCCTTGAATTTTAAAATGAAAATGACTGTACATGAGCTTACGTACATACATGAGCTCCTCGTCTACGTCTTTCCAATTAGGTACCTATAATTTTCTCGTGTCGTTCCTATCTTTAATTTTTAAGGAAAATAAAAGTGATTTATTATGTAAAAGGAAAGAAACGGTTCGAAACATTTTCACTTGTATGTAGCTGTTTTTTTAATGTAGGTAGGCATTTTCTTTGAATTCATTAATTTTTTTCATTGAAAATTATCAAAATTGTCCCAATCAATGATAGCAATGACCTCGCCTTGCAGGGATATTATTATGACTGATTTTTGCAATCGCAAACGGAACGCAATGTTCCTCTTCCTTCCTAATTCAAAAGGTCTGCGTAATTACAGTAGGGATACCCTTTGGTGTAGTAGGCATGTGAAATTCCTAATTAGAGACACAATTTTTAATGAACTTGCTTTACAAGACAAGCTTCCTTTTAAGTGCAGCAAATCGCTGGGAAAGCTTTATAGACGATTTCCTTGAAATATAGAAAAACAAAAAACTGTTTAAATTATGCCGTCTGTAAATTATCGTTAGACAACTCCTCCTTAGAGCATAATAAATGATTATTAGGTAACGTAATGAATAAAAATTGTGTTATGCATGATGTTATTTTAATCTAAGAAGTCAAGTAACTACTATTAGAAGAGTGGAATATATCTTAAATTTATCAAAAAATCATGAAAACTTAAACAGATAATAAAACTCATGAGAAGGAAAATTTAAGTAATATTTAATTACTTTGAATAAACTACCTTGAGTGTATAGTAGGTATAGAGTGAATTATTCGCAGTTATTAGAAATTATATGTACATGCGACTGTACTATTTAATATTGAAGCCACAATAATTCTCTTAATATTTTTCTCATCTTCCCACCAGTCTTTCTTTGTTTCGTGAGTTTTTGACGTTTATTCGAATTAGGTATAGTAAAGCTTGAGCTGAGAAATAAACAAAACTGACAGTCTTGCATCTTTGATGTGAGCACAGCACATCCCTTCTCACTCACGGCCCATAAATCTGCTCATTACATCTTTTACATCCACCCTGTCAATAATCGCCCTTTACTTGTTTATACACATTCTTATCAAAAATTTTCTGATAACTTACGAAAGGACCTGTAAAGCATGTAGTGTTACTTCCTGTAGTAGTAAAACTACATTATTCATTTAGCCCCTACGCATACGCCTTTTGAATTTGATTATAATAGGTCACTTATTCGCTCAAGCTGTGTGATGCCCTATCGATACTTTTGAAGAAGTGAATAAGCAAGCGGTTCCTCTAGTACTTCGATTATCTCGATAAGGCAAATCTAATAAAATATTATACTACTCCAAATCTTTTCTCTCTAGTTATTATGCGTGTACATTAT
>JAHZNJ010002625.1:0-18532 GCA_027744475.1 Lepidocyrtus cf. sotoi NNG-2020
TCAGGAATGGGAAGATGCTCTGGAGATTCCAAACGGATCAATTTGTTGAGAGGAACATCAACCCAATTAATTCGAATTCTTCGTTGTTTTCCTTTAATGGAAGTAACGTTATTTTAGATCCTTCTTGGTAAGCTAAGTTACATTTGCTACTTTGTAGTACCTGTTTTAATGAAAATGCTGAAAAGTTGTTTAAAATATTAAGGGACGTCAACATGATCTGGCATGGCGCCCAAATTGGAGGAGTTTACTCTCGCAGAAACTGTAACAATTGGACCAGTAACGACACAGACACGATAGGAATAGCATCGGACTTCCTCTTCAAACATTTTTTGCATCAGCATGACGAGAACTGCAGCACGAAATTAATTGTACTTTGCATAGAGTTGTCTCCGCTGGTGGTACATGATTACATGGAGAATAGGAGACCGCAGGAATACTGGAATCTGAGTAAGGCAGTTGCAGAAGAAGCGGAAAAGGATTCAGCAGGAAATATTGCAGATGGTGAATCGTCATCTGCTTCGTCGTCAACGTCTTCAGTTTTCATTGGGAGAGAAGAGTACAAACAGTTTTTACAAGAATATTATGGAAATTGACGGAAGATGGGGAATAATAAAAAGCAATCATTATTATAATTAATTAAAATTAAGATTTATTCGTACAACAAATCCGCCATACTCGTAGTTTGTGCTCTAGTTCGATGTTAATTTGTACATAAAGGTTTTAAAAATGTATCACTTTAGTCAAATACTTATAAATACATTGAGAAACTAACAATATATTCACGACATAAAATTTTGCTATACACCTAATAGATATGTACTTATAGTATATTAGATTAGTAATGAAAACTTAACTCGACCGTTAGATTAAAAAGTAAATTAAATGAATACGTATTTATACTCTACAGTGAAGAAAAGAGTTGTATAGAGTTCCTAATCAAAATAATTTGTTACTATTTTGAAATCATGCTTACAGAATAACCATTTGATGCTTACTAATACAGAAAAATAAATAGAATCACCAATCGTAAATAATAATTCAAATTAATTGTTATTTTATTTTGTTAGCAAACGATTTATAAAAACAAACTTTCATTTCAGTCACCAAACCGTCAAAATAATAGTGACAAGATCAGATACTTCTGACACATGTTACGTGCGACAACGCGATTTCGAATTCCATGAAAGTTAGTGGAGTAGCAGCAATTTGGCCTTTCATAAAAGTCATTGAAAGTTGAAGGCAACAAATCGGAAGAATTCTAATTGGACGCCATCTAAATAGCAGAGCACATTCAATTGTTGAATCGAATAATTACGCAAAATCTGATGGTTTTGAGTTGTTTTATCTAATGTAATGGAAGTGATCAAATTGCATTTTTTAAATACTTGTAGGTCTTTTGATAATCAATGGAACAACATTGAACTTTTCTTGAACTCTTTTAATAGGCAAGCTTGTAGCCATGTTTTTTCTTCATTTTTACCCTTGATGCATACTTTTTAAAGAAATCAAAAATTCTTTATTTTACAAAACATAAGTTAGTTATTGGAGCTTATGAAATATTTTTTTAAATATTAAGAACTATGAATCGTAGGTCACTTAAACACTTGTTTTTCTTCAATGCTTGGTTTGAACAGAATAAAAAATAATCACAAGACAAAGTTTTTGCATTTTTCTTTGCGCTCGCGCTGGTTAGAGTTTAATTTCCACCAGGCGACCCAATTTTGACGATAAGATTAGATCAAATTTCTCGACAACGCATCGTTTTCCATACCGAACCAAATATAAAGAAATCAGTCGAAAAAACACTTTCATTTCATGGAGTGTCCCAAATTCCAGAAAATTCACAAATCTCTTATTTCTTATTTAAGTCAAATAATGGTCATACAGGTCATGAATGAAATGTTAGTGAGGATGGAAATTTATTTCTTTCTCACACAACATATTTCAATTTCTCTGCATATTCCATTTAAAATGGGTGATGGGAGACGGAGACGACTCATAAAACGCTTCATAAACTTTTACAATCCTTCTGCAACTCTGCACTTTTCTCTAGAAAAAAATATAATATGATATTTTTTTATTTCTTTCATCTCAATCTCAACTCATCCCAATTTCCTTCAACTCAATCTATTTTATATTCATACAATGTAGCATGTGTATTCCGTGACTGTTACTGTTGCTGATGCTGTTGCCAAAAAAATTGATTTTTATGGTAATTCAAAATGACTTTTCTTCAGATATTGATTGAAATTGAAAATCTGTCTAAAAATATGACTTCGGGCTAGCCAGAATGATAATGCTTCAGAAAATGAGTCTCAAGAGTATACCAAAACTCTTCGTTGTAAGTAATAAAAATAAAAATAATCCTGAATAGTTTTCTTATTCTTCTAAACCAGCATTAGTTTTATGATTTTGTGTTCCGATTAAATATTTTGCTAATTATGTGAAAAGGTCAATTTTCATTTTAAAAAATAAATTTTTTTAAAAAGATTTATCCTTTAATAGAGAAAAGTTGCAGAAACAAACGAACAAGAACGTTATTGGATTGACCCTTTCATTCTTGCTGGAGTCAAATGCAATGAATTTTTATTTTCGCTTGAAGAAATAATTTGACTTTTTAAGTGGAAGAAAACAACTGAGACAGAGAAGAACCCTGCTGGTCCAAATTTTGAAACCGTGGGTGGGTGTGCCCTTGTCTTGCTGCTCGTTTGCTTGCTTTTTGCTAAAGTAAGCTTACCTCACCTGCCGGCCGCACAGCCTGATAGTAAAATGGTGTCTGAAAAATTTATGTTTACGATATGATCACACACACTCTCTCTTTTCTCAATCTGATTTGATCAGATTATTAGATAATATTATTAATATGGCTTGGAGGATGAATCGAAGTGAATAATCTTCTTTAGCTTGCGGTTTATTAATGCAGAAAGTGGAAAGGCAAAGGCAATTTGACTTGACTCACACACATTCAAGATAGAAATCAACTCATTTTACTTTCATCTCACTCAATATTGGCTCTGACGAGATAAGAGAAGGAGAAGAAGGTAATAAGAAGTGGAGCACCGTCAGCGTTGCGTTGTGCGTAACGCTTGCGAGCTAAAACAGTCAAAAAGGTGGATTATTATTATTATGCAATATGAGATGCAATGTGGGCCTTCCAGTGTCTTGCGGTTAAAAACTTTGTTTTTTACTTTGGCTTTTGTAGAACTAGAAAGTGGAAGTAAAGTGGTGTTTGTATGGTAAAGCAGCAAATCAATCCAGCAAGCCAGATATTATTGTTAAGAGGAGAGGGGAAATTAGATTGGATGAGATTGTTCGGTCGGTATTATTACTATTATTGCTATTATTTATACGAAAAAATGATGAAGTGTAATATCTACCTGGAAGTGATCGAGAGGAAGATCGAATCAGAGTAAATCAGATAATTAGATTGTCAAGTCAAGAAAAACGAGAGTGAAATTGATCGAGAATTTTGGATAAAAAAGTGGTGTATAAGATACTTTTGAGTCTCATTCATACTAACCGAAGCTTTGCGTTTATTACTTCAATTTTCAACTTGTTGTAAGTAACATTTCAGTTTAATTGCATCTAAAAGAGCACATTTAGAACCTATGATGAGCAATTGTTAGATAAAAAGTTTAAAATGCTAAAATCACTTAGTCTATCAATACTATTTATTTCTTTAATAACTGCATTTTAGTACCTACTGCATGTAATTCAATTCTCAGGAATAATACTTTTTTCTTGTGTTCCCTCACATTCTACTTAAAAATTAGAAATAAACTGATTAAACAATACAGCTCGTCACACATTCATTTCTAACACGTTATCAGCATGAATTCGCGCAGACGCAGGGAGAAATAAAACAATCAAAACTACATAATTTTGCTTAGCTCGCGTGCAACATTGAAAAATATTGTTTTTGTCTTTTGTATATTTTTTCTGTAATGCAATATTACAATATTTCTTTCCTTTCGTTCATTCATTCATCAAAAAAAGTCTTCATCAAGTCCTTGGGGAGACTTTTGTTGAGAGACGAGATAATGTACACTCGCGAGTAAAACGATACAACCCAACGTCGATGAGAGGGATGAATGAGAACGATTTTTTCTTTGGTGTAAAAAAGGAAGGAAAAGAAAGAAAGAGTTAAAACTTGCAATGAAGAAGAACTGAACGAGTTTAGAGAGTACAATAAAGTCTATTTGTGGGAAAAGAAAGGAAATGAGAAGAAGAGAGTGTAAAAGCAAAAAACGCTTCATCTCATCTCATCATAATAAAGTGATACTCTCGTCGTTCTGCCACCACCATACCAGCAGCAGTCATGGAGCTTCTATCACATCGCATCGTGTCGGTCGTGTGGCTAGCGAGAGAGCATTTCATTCGTGTTTCCTTCTGCTATGCTGAGTAAACAAAGAGAAGAAGAAGAAGAAGAAAACGAGAAAAAACTTTTTTTTTGCAGAAGAAGAACAAACAATCTCAAGTCAAAGTTTGTTAGTTTGTGGATTAGTGAGACATGCTCATGAGCCATGAGAGAGCGAGAAAGTGAGTGAGAGAGAAGAAGCTCAAATAATTTAATTAAAACTAATTCCTTTCCCGTAAAGTAAATAAAAACTTTGTAATATTTTTGTGTTGTAAATACCTAAATGGGAATTCTTCTATAAATTTTTAGAAACGGATGAGTGGTGAACTGCTGAAATGTCAAAGTGAGATAAAATAACAGCAAGCGTGACACTATGAAAGTAGAAGTAAAGTGGATTATAGTAGTTTTGTTTCTTTAGCTTTGTTTGCAAATGCTATTTATGTCAAACTCTGTTAGTAAGTAAAGTTTACAGGAAGTAAGCAAATAGGCAAAGTACACAAGATAATGTAGTACAATTTGACATATTGGCTGGATTTAAAAGAAAAAAATCCTCTTACTTCTTTAAGATACTAAGATTTTTCTCAAAAATTAATTTTTACGGAAACTAGTGCAAAGTTTAAAAAACGATTCAATAGCCAAATGTGTAATTATTTTCCTTATCCGCATCTAATTGTAAATTTTACCTACATTTTGTGAATGTGAATCTGATAAGTGAATTTTCCACGGAAGAAAATTTTCCTCCCTTCCTGTTTCTTTGTCATTAATGACAATTTCATCATCATCATCAGTATCATCACCTTTGCTTTGACAAAAATGACGGAACTGTTTTCTTCTGCGACTCCACAAAGAAGCCAAATGATTCTCCTAAAGTGGTTGTGGATCTTTCTGCTTGCCGTGCAAGCTACAGGATATTCCTTTGTGAAAATACCAAGACCGGTAAGTAAAGCAAAGTAAAGCTGATATTAAGTTCGTTATTAAGTAATAAAGAATTTTAAATAAGATTTATTCCGAAAATATTGACAATTTGATATGCTTTCTTATGCACATAATCCTTGCCAATTATCGTATCAAATCAAGCCGAATTCGCATAATAAAATAAAGTATGAACTGTTTATGGAGGATCGCCGCAGTTCAGAGATCGCCTCGCCATTCAATCGCCTCTTCTTACGTTACGTTACATCGTGTGTGCCAGCATGTCTTATTAGTTTCATCCATCCAAAGTCATTTGAATTTGAATGCCAAATGAAATCCATATGTGTACCGTTTGATGTGGTGCGGTGGTGGAGGGGCTGCTCATTAAATAAAATTTATTTTACACGATTGGAAAACAGGTTCACTCCATCCAAAACTCCAACACATACTTATACAAAGAAATGAATAAAAATAACAACAACAGCAAAAAACACTAAAAAGATAAAGTATGAACTGTTTATGGAGGATCGCCGCAGTTCAGAGATCGCCTCGCCATTCAATCGCCTCTTCTTACGTTACGTTACGTTACATCGTGTGCCAGCATGTCTTATTAGTTTCCTCCATCCAAAGTCATTTGAATTTGAATGCCAAATGAAATCCATATGTGTACCGTTTGATGTGGTGCGGTAGTGGAGGTGCTGCTCATTAAATAAAATTTATTTTACACGATTGGAAAACAGGTTCACTCCATCCAAAACTCCAACACATACTTACACAAAGAAATGAATAAAAATAATAACAACAACAAAAAACACTAAAAAGATTTTTAGACGGACGGATAATTGCAAATTATAAAAACGAAATTGCAAGAAAAAAGTTAATAAAGACTAAAACTTATCGTTTTAAAGAATCTTTCTTACCTTTCCTTGCAAATAAAAGTATGAAAGAGTTTTTTAGTGTTAAATTTATTTGCAAAAAGTAATCACGCAGAACTTTATTTTATGTTTTTTTGACTCTCTCTACATTCTCTGTCCCTGTCACCTACAATTCCTTAACAAGCGATTATGGTGCTGCTGCCCAAGCCTTTAAAATAAAATATGGCTTTGGTTTAATCACGGTAAAACTATCATCCTGTCTCTCTCCTGTGAAGATAAAAATGACACATATCCGTAATCAGTTCTGTACAGTATTCTTCACCCTTCTTTTAATTTTCATCATGAAAAAATCTTTTGATAATCTCTTCATTTTCTTCATCATAATATATTCATATCTAGGCCACGGAGCTAAGCTGTCACGTACAGTACTGTACAGTCATAATTCATTTCATTCCAACATTAAAAAAGAGTAATTTGTTTAGATTGCAGAAGGTAATTACCTACTTCAAAAACCCAAACAAATGCGAAACAAAATTCTAAATAAAACTGACATTTAAAATCGTCTCTTTTAGGGAACAATTATCTGATCTTGTGTAGCTGAATAGTTGTCACCCACGCGAGGTATGTTAAAAACGTGGGACTCTTTTGTAAACAAATGACCACTCACTCAGTTTTTTTTGTTTCTTTTTGTTTACTTAAAAGATTTGTTGTAGATTTCGTATCTTAGCCTGAAATGACACAGGATGAAAATATTGCGTTGAAAAATGTTGCAATTGCGTAACAAAAATGAGAAGCAAAAATACGTACTTGTATAACAGTTCAAGAGTAATGTAAAAAGCATTTAAATCGACATTTTATCACCTGCTGAGCCACGCCACAGAGTCGTTTCACCCTTCATCATCGTCATCAACTCCGTCGTCATTGCAAAACCGTCAAAATAAATAGTGTTGAGGAGTGGACGGAAATGAAACAGAAATATGAATACTTTTTTTGCAAAGGAAAAATCATCTTTTTCAGCTAGTACGGTTGAGAGAAGATTAGGATGATAATATTTCACACTTTCGAATATTCATCTCAACAGCCGAAAGCCATATAGACTGAAATGCCAACGCCACCACCCCCGCTTGATCCTCTCCAATTGATAATGATTTTGTTGGTTTTGTCCTCAGGAAAAAAGAAATTTTTCTTTTAAACTGAAGACGAAAATGGATTTACTGCCTAATTTAAAGATTTGTGTAGAGGAAAAACGCAACAAATTCGTGAACTGGCTCACTTACTTCTTCCCTTCATGAACTTCTTGAATCAAATTCCAAATATGGGAAAGGAAGTGAAGTTTATTAAATTACATGTTTTTTTAAAAGACTTGCTAAAAGTTTTTCACCAAAATAAAATATTATGTATGACATGAGATGGGCCGTGATTCTTTGGTATTAAATGGCTTGTTGGCCTATTTAATTCACGTATGTTGGCAGCTGTTAAGTTATCAGCGTTATCATATCATAAACATCACACTATACGTACATAATTTATTATTAGTAGGTTGGTATCACTGGTTCTGTAACAAAACGGTTAACAAATTGAAAAATGGTAGAACATTTACATTATCATAATTCGAATTCGACGAAAAGCCGGTTTTTAATGCAATTGCGTCGGCGGCGTGTGAAACAAATTTGTGCAGGGCAAGCAGAAAGAGAAGGGCAAAAAACTATGTTGAGTTTGTTTGGCATGTTTTAACTTCGAATCGAACATGTTTGAATGTTGAGATTTTAATACGGAGAGGGAAAAATAATACTTTTTTGTTTACAGTTTGTAATCTAATTATGTACAACTGTGTGTGTACAATTTTATCAAACTTCAGTTTGAATTGTATTTAGGTAATGGTTTGTAAACAGTCATATAGGGCAAACCTGAATTGAGTTTCCAAGAGTTTAGGCTTGATGAACTCACTGAATTACGATTGTTTATATTATGCAATGACTCATTTGTCAGTTAATCTCTTTAAGTATGGTGACTGGACATTCCAAGAACGGGAAAGGTTTAATTGTGTGTAGTATCAAGCATGCTAGGTCGGTACGAGTTTTTTGTTTCACTACAATTATTGCATAATGTATAAAGTGAAAAAAGGATCAAAGATAGTTTTGCATTCATAACTTATTTAAAAAGTTATTTTAATGTTAAGATGTGCAGGTAATCTGGCGCTTTGTTACGTTTTGCTGACTTAAGTCAGAAATGATTCCTTATTCTTTAGTTGTAAAATTTAGAATCTTAAGTGCAATTTGTACAAAAATTACTTTTATGTATGTTTAGTAACATATTCTTTGTGGGATTAAAGGTCTATGTACTGCATAAATTCAGCTTCGTATCGTTTAGTTTGAACCAATCATTTGAATTTAAAACAACAAGAACTTCTGCTTGATAAATTTACAATTTACTGATTAAAATACCAGTGACAGCGGGACCGTTTACAACAGAGCCGTTTCCGTTTTCGTGTGTGAATGGAAGATTAACACTTTGTTGAAAAACAGAACGTATTAGTTAGAAGCAGCATTAGTGTAACATTTTTCTTGGCGATTATTAAGATATTAGGAGCTGTTTTAAATTCGTATTATTATGTAGCAAGAAGCAGGAAACTTTGAACAGACTTCCTCAGCTCTTCTCGTTGAATTCAGTGATATAGAAACTGTTGTAGAAAACCGTATTTGGTCAGTATGCATTTTATTCCAAATCGAAAACTTATTTCAAGCATAAAAATTTCAGATCGTTGAATTTAGATTTTGCGGTTTTAAAAATCATGCTCATTCGCCTTCCTGTCATTCCACGCAAATTTACGAGACAATCTCTCGACAATAAAAAACAAGAAGCTGTCACAGTCATAGAGCCATGGTCATGATGAAATCATTGTAAATTTTAATGCAGCAATTTCAAATTAAACCGCAGTTGTGCTCGTGAAGTTATTGACTGACCACGAAATTTTACGCTTTGAACTTGCGCTGTGAATTTTGCCAATAATATGATTGAATGACTTGATGAAATAATAAAATTGATGATGTAATCCACAGAAATACTTTATTCTATATAAATTCATTCACAGACTCTTATCCCACCCGACCAATTGCAATGCCGATGCAATTACAGCGAAATCTTTGAAGAGCTGCCGTACTTTCTTCAGGTTTGTATGAACAAAAAAGGAGTACCTAGTCCAAATGACTTTTAAATCCAATTAACTATAAATCTCATTTTTTGTAGGAACTTGGGCAGGACCCGAGATTCGACTTGGCATTCCAAGGAAGACAAGGCGATAGAGGAAGTGAAGGACCACAGGGACCAGAAGGTAATCATTCCATCCACTTTCAAACCAAAAATCTCACTGTGCCCCAAAAGTATTAACCAACTCACATTAGGATTTTTCTTTCTTTTTATTCAGGCTTACCAGGCCGGAACGGAAGAGATGGAATGAAAGGAGAGAGAGGAGAGCCGGGACCAAGGTAAAATAAATGGTTAAAGTAAATACCAGCATGATTCTCGGAAAAGGCTGAGCAATTTAGGAAAGTATTTTGCATGAATGATGAAAAAAGAAAAATGCAGTTGCATCGTATCGCATCATTCATATGCATGCGTCATCATTATGCAATGCAGCATGGCATTAAGCTATAAAAGAAATATTTCTGTTTGCAGAGGGCTTCCAGGCACATCTTTGGTGTTCAACCCTAAAGGAAGTATATTCGGAAGTGGTGGAGGAGAAACAGGAGAGAAAGGGGAGATGGGACCTAGGGTAAAAAAGAAGTGCATAATAATAAGAAATACGATGAATGAATGAATAGAGGAGCAAAGATGTATATTCCCTCCTTTGTCATTAGGAGTTGTTATTATTCTGCTGCTGGTTTTGTATATTTTTGTATCAGTGATAATGACAGTGAACTTTGAAAATGTAAAATCGATGAAAAGAAGAAAAAGAAAAACTTTAAATTGAGGAAGAAGGTAAATGGAAGAATGACTGGCTTCATTTTTTACGATTATTCTTGTTTACTTGTATTTTCAGGGTGTACCAGGAAGAAAAGGAGTAAAGGGAGAACCTGGAACTGTTTTTACTACGAAGCTAGTAAACGGAAGCTACTATGAAGTAAAAGTAAGTTTATTACTACAATAAAAAAGAGTAAAAAAGTGGTCGAGAGAATTAGAGAAACTGTTTAAAAAGGCGAAAAGGTACGCCGGCACGTGTAGTATTTTTAAAATGATATTACAAAAAAACATTGCATGCAATTTGTGAAAAAAAACGAAACGTTTTATAGGAGAAGTAAAGAGTACAATTTTTCTTCCGTGAGAAAAAATCATTTGGATAGTTTGACATTGCTAAAAAAATACTATGAACTGCTTGAAAATTTATTTTACAGATGTATGATAATTCTATTATTTCATTCTACCAATTCTAAATTATTTTATTAAAATATTAATAAAATGCCTGATAAAATCCTAAAGCTAACTATACAATTATTCTTGGTTTTTAGGGTCAGAAAGGGGATAGAGGAGGACGAGGTGAGATATAAAAACTGTTTGCTCAAAACGTAATCATTGTCAAATATACCTAACTATAAGTACTAATAAACTGGAGCTCCAAAAGCATTGTTTTACCATTGCAAAAGGATTCAATGTTCACCTTTTTTTGTCTTTTTCAAGACTTCTTTTCCCAAATCATCGTACTGTGTTTTCGTTCACAATCAGAGTATGTTGCTTTTTCTCCACGTAATTTATTATTAAAAGTAAAGAAACAATGACAGTATGATGATAAGATGACAAGACCAATTCTTAAACCTCATTAAGTCCAGCAATTTATTTGACGAGCTTTAGAAAAACTTAAAGCTGTAAATTAAGTGATATGTCAACAGTTATCCGGTCGGCAATGGCACTGCAATGAAAAATCTCATTTTATTCTCAATTTATATAAATTATGCTTTCTTCCTGTTTTTTCCGTACAGGTCGGAAAGGCGTAAAAGGGGAGATAGGAGAAACCGGCCCACCGTACGTATCTAACTGCTAAAGCTCACATTATATAATAAAAAGTGTAACGTAACGTGCACTAGTATTGTTGATGATAATAAGAATGATATTCATGACCGGCTTGCATGATACTTTCAAGTGTTTTTTCTTCCATTTATGGAAGTATTTTGATTGCATTAGAACTCACTTTATTCTCATGTAGATTTTTTCTTTCCTGTTTAAAAAATACGTAGAGGAGGGCAAGGCTTAAGCATTCAAGGAGAAAAAGGAGCAAAGGTATTAAAAATGCTCAGTCTGGACTCTGAATTGATCCAATTTTATGATAAAAATGAGTTTTCCCAAATTTTATTGTTTTAAGCTGGATTTTAATGTTTCAGGGGGAACCTGCGATTATGCCTGATTTAGAACTTCTGAGAGGCTCACCTGGTGTCAGAGGTCCACCTGGAGAACGCGGGCTTCCTGGTTTGGGATGTAGGCCAAGACGAGATGATCAAGATTCATTGGATGCAAATTCAAATGGTGGAGGTACATCAAACTCCTGTGGAGGGGGAGGCGGGGGTACACCACCAGTTTTCTACCAGAGGAAAGGGGATAAAGGAGAAAGGGGCATTCCTGGAGTTTCAGTTGTTGGCGAGAAGGGAGAAATGGGACCACCAGGTGAGCGTTCAGGAAATTGATTCAGGATTTTAGACTCATTGAGGAAAAATTAACAAGTTATAAAGAAATCCTGATTACTTACTCTTACAGGGCCTCCAGGAAATTCACTGGATCCCTCCGGTACTGGAACGCAGATTTTCAAAACAGAGAATGAAATGGTGAGCTTACATTAATTTATAATGTTCAAACAGTGTTAGAAATTTTAAATACAATCAATATGGTATGAATCTGAAACTTAACTTTTAAAAAATGCAGAGGTCGCAAAGACATCATCAGCAAGGAACGTTGGCATTCATCAATAGAGAAGATAGAGCGTTCATTAAAGTGAACGGTGGATGGAAAGAAATTTATGTAAATTGAATTAATATATTTATACTTTCGGTCTTGTATGCATTTTACGTTCCGATCCACTGGCTATTCTTTCATGTGTTCAGCTCACCATAAGAAATCTTGTAAAACGCTTGGAATTCTTTTTAGTTGGGGCACTTTCTATCAGACCAATCTTCGAGAGATGATGTAAGGGAGAATTTGGCTTATCAACCAGGCAAAGATGGAGGTAATGCGTATTACTATCGGTACGACGAAGAAGATTCATCGTCTGCTGCAACTCCAAGAAAACATTACTTGGAGAAACCAGTTACCAGAAATAGATACAGGGTTGGGTTAAGAGAAATCGAAAATAATGCAAATAGTATTTATAATTAAATTAGAAAAAATGTTATAATGTACTCCCATTCCAATTTTTAGAAACGGCACTCCAGATCTCGTGCGGAGCATAACTTAGATCAAGAAGCAGCATCCGTTGGATAAAATCGATGAAATGCTGGAAAGTTATTTTCATTCATCTTAACAGTCAACCTGAATTCAGCATAATATGAAAACAAAGTCAACAATTTGTCATTGCTATTATATAATTTTCTCATGTTTTAAGTCAAGTCTTCATGCACTGCCATTTTTGTTCACTCATTATTTAATTCGATTTAATTTTGTAATTTTCAAGAACTGCTGAGCAGAAGCTCGAAAACAATGTGTATGAGTAATAGAAACAAAGGGTCTTTCTTAATTTTTACTACCCATAGGCATATTCCAGGAAACGATAAAAATAATGAAGTACTAAAATGGAGTTTGGTTATAATAGTTTGTTACTAAAGTTGTGTGAGAGTAATATTAATTTAATATGTAAAAGAAAGCCAAAAAAACAGAAAACGTTTGGTGTTTGGTCTTGGCATTAAAAGACGATTATGCAGTTCACATTAAAAGTTTACTTATGTCATCATCTAGCATAAATAATAAAAAAACGTTGCTTTAAACTAAGCTTTAAAGCTTTTTAAAACACTTGTACAGTCACTTCAATAATGAGAACGAATTGACTTTGTTGGACATACATTAAATATCTAACTTAAGTAAATTTTGTACTGACTATGAGTGCCATGTAATAATTAATCACAAAAAACGTCACGAAAAGAATTTCATGTTTATGTTTTAACTGCTTAATTTGTTGATGTATTTGTGAATGTATGTATGTATGTATTAAGTATAAAATGTACGTACGCTTCAATTCAATTACTACGAAATGGTAAAATTGAAGTGAAGAAACAAACAAAAATTAAAAGAACTTCGCTGGTAATAAAAGTGAAGGAAAATACGACACTTAATACTTGAAGAGAGCATGGGAACGAATGAGTTGAGAGATTGACATTTTTCTCCAAACAAGAAGCAACGTCATGCATATAAGTAAGTATAACTTGCGTCTTGCGTCATTTAAAGAAAGAAGAAGGAATTGCGATTGCGAATGGAAAAATCATTTCATCATGCATCATATCAGTTACTAAATCCGCATCCCAATAAACACAGTAAGACACAACCATGATCTTGATCTTACCTTATATCTATCCGCTTTCTATCGTATTTTAATTTTTGATACCTTTAGCTTTGTTAGTTTATTCGTATCATCGTATCGTAATCGTACGTAAAAGACATGATTCAAAATTTTCATTCATTCCACAACCTTCATATACTCCATTCCATATTGCATTCATTGCGCATTGTGTCAATAACAAGTGGTGATATTTATGCTAATGCAAATGAAATGAACGAATGGTGAGTGGAGCATTAAACATGCACAGTCCCATTCCCAGCATTCCATTGTGTAATTCGACGAGTCGTCCTTCCAAGAATTCAAAATCGATTTTTGACTCTTTCAAAACTTAAATACGGCGCTACGTCGGTATTGGAAGTTATGATTTCGTCTGACATCATCATTTTATCGTTTTTCTTCTCTGGAATTTTCTTTTCCTTTTCCTTGCGTTTGCGTTGCAGCTTGCAGCTGCAGCTGTCAGTGAATAAAAATGTGAACATTCATTCATCCAACCGAAAGGAACCAAGCAACAAAACAACTGCATTGCTCTTGGTGTTTTTTCTGTTTACTTTTACTTCCACTACTTTTCTTGTCACTTGTTCTTTGACACTTGCTTGCAATTAGTCAGCTAACTTTTTTCCTGCTGGTTTTTTACCGATTTCAATTTATCCAATTTTTTGTTCTCATCAACCTATTTTCGAATGTCAAAAATAATTAATTTTTCCATCAAAAAATTCCGTTTCAACCGTTAATTTTGAAAACAGCCGTTGGTAAAATCAATTTCACCTTAATTATCAATCTACTCATCAACAACACCCAAACCGATGATAAGTAACCCGATTGAACGAAGTAAGATTTACATTTTTCAGTGGAATGCGAAATAAAATTAACATTTTGGTGAGGTATCTTTACTGAGGCTTTACTCATTGTTTTTACTAATGAATTGGTCAATTTTTCTTTTTTCATCAGTGTCAGTTCGAGAACTTAACGAGAAAATGATGAACCCAACTTTGTCGGAGGTGGTGGGAATGGGAGATGGAAGGGGAGATGGACAGGTTTCATCATCATCTGTTCTTCACCAAGGGTCTCCTGAAAAGGCGAAACCAGTGATTCAAGAAGAAGGGATCACTAGCACCACCGTGTCTGCTTCTGAAGGTCACAAGGAACTGAATGATACCGGAAACACTGGCATCTTGGTTGGAAGTCAAGAGGAAACTGTTTCTGATGGCACCAACGTCACCACACCTGTTGTTGGAGGAGGACCAGGAGGCCGCGCTAAAGGAAACCGAAGATTGTACATTGGAAACATTTCCACCGAAGTGACGGAAGAGAACCTTCGAGAGTTCTTCGAAAGCCATGGTTTTGGACCGGAAAACATTGCGAGAGTGATGCTCCGTAATGGGTATGCTTTTGTGGAATGTCAAGATCCCAGTGTCGCAGCTCGAATCGCTACAGGCTGCAATATGAAGACGTTTATGAGTACGGTGCTGAGAGTTGAAGCTGCTGAGAGGCCACCAGCGTACAAAAGTAGGATGGCAGGATTGAATCGTCAGAGGTCATACACCCAGATCCTCGTTAAAAACTGTAAGTTTTAGAACTACTTAAACATAACGATTATGAACCGTAAAGGGATAAAATCGTCATTTAATATTTCTGTTTTACTTAACCAGGTGATCCTGAAACTAACTTGAAGGATGTTCAAGCCCAGTTCTCTCAGTTTGGACCTGTAACAGTTGAGCAAGGAATGCGTTCAGGAACCTTTGTAGTTCACACAATGGGAGGGAAGCAGTCAGATGCTCTTATCAGCGAATTCCACGGAAAAGCGCTAATGGGATCTACACGGCTCATTGTTCACAGCCTACCGGATAACGCAGGAGCAATGCTTGATGGTAGTGGAGACGCCCATAACAACTTCTCAGCTCGTGGAAACTCAGCATGGAAAGGAGCTCTCTCCAACAACACTTCCATGATAGAAAGCGATTATCCTCGTGGGTCTTCAATTCCCAGTTCAGCTTACGCAGCTTACCAATCAGTAGTTCAGTCAGCGGCAGAGCCTCCTCTGAAGATTTTGGTTCCAAATGAGTTTGTTGGTGCTGTGATAGGACGTGGTGGTGCTACTATTCGTGCCATTTCCAAAGGAACGGGAGCAAGATTGGATATTTTCCGAAACTGCAGCCGATATGACGTCCCTGAAAAACCCGTGACCATCTACGGCCCCCCAGAAAAAGCTTCAAAGGCCTGTAAGAAGATCTTGGAAATAATCATTCAAGAAAATAACCATCATCAAGAGCTTCAAATACAACAGAATCAACAAGCAGGTCAACAGCAACAACAGCCACCACAGCAGCAAAGGCAGGAAATCGCTTTGAGGATGTTTGCCCAAGATAGCTACATAGGAAGAGTGATCGGTAAAGGCGGAAGCGTGATCAAGAAAATTATGGAAGAATCTCAAACAAAAATCCATATCTCCACTCAATCTGATTTCATGGGTAAGGACTCCACGACTCCAGCAAATCGTCATTATTTCCCTCCGGTGATGGAACGCCTAATAACGATTCGTGGATCAATTGACGGCATGTGCAAAGCTGAAGAGATCATTTCTGAGAAACTGCGCGAAGCTTATCAAAATGAAACTCGGATGTATGAAAACGGATATGCTGGAAACAACTACTCGACTGCAGGCAGAGGAGGATATGTTGGTGGAGGAGGTAGCGATGATGAATACATTCGTCCTTCCAGCGGTGGTCCAGCTCGAAGAAAGTTCAACTCAAGAACCCCATTCACTCTCAGCACAAATATCAACAACATCAACTTATCACAGTACATTCCTGGAGGAACTTATGCTAATTATCCAACCTCCGCAGCTGCAGCAGCAAACAGTTCCACTTATTTGAATTCTGGCATTGGATACTGGAACAATAGCAACAATGACTATGTTCCTCATCAGTCTCATCATCATCAGCAATCCAACCTCAGCCGCCCAGAATCAGTTAACATGTACATTCCTGATGATGTCGTTGGTGCTTTGATTGGAAGAAAGGGAAGCAATATCCGTCAGATCATTCAACAGACTGGAGCTTCACTCAAAATCATGGAAGAAACAATCTTCATTGATCAGGAGCCAATGCGGAGAGTTGTTATTAATGGAGGTAAGTCTTAAATTATAAAAATACAATTATGTAAATGTAATGAATAATTAATAACTTTCTTAAACGATTAAATTAGAATGCATTCTAGTCTAACTGCAACAATTTTTTTCCTGTTACAGTTATTGATGCCCTCTTCAAAGCGCAGTACTTCATTTACGACAAAGTAGTGGAGGAAGGAAAGGGACCACAGGACCACCAAATTGATGACATTCGTCTCACTGTGGAAATGAGTGTGCCAACAGAAATGGTTGGGAGATTGATTGGGAAGGCTGGACAAAACATCCGAGACATTCAGAAGAACTTCTTGTGCCGAATCAAGTTCATGACCGATCCTGATGAATCTCTTCCAATGCAGCATCCTGGAGAGACGTATGTAAGAATTCAAGGAAATTACAACGCGTTCCTGGGAGCACAAAAGAAGATAAGGGAAATGTTAATCAAAGCAATGACCCGGACTTCCTTCCGAGGATATGGAGGCAACAGGCGCAAGACCGACAGCGACCAAGAACAAAGCCCAAACGGAAGTGGGAATGCCAGTGGTAACAGTGATGATGTTGCTGTAATACCGATGCCTAATGATAATGGTGCTCTTGTGGAGAATAGTTTCGTTCCTTCTTAATTCCACTCTAGTCTGCTTCCTTAGTCTACTCTTTTAAAATAATTTCAATTTATTTTTATATCTTTTATTCTCCTCATTAAGTTTCAATTCATTAATTTATCATTAATTTACAATCTTTTCCATTCAAAATTAACTTTCCATTTTGCCGGTTTTCGTTTTCCTGAATAATTGTGCTTAATTTTTGTTCTCCTTTCGGCAAAACTTAATGTATTGTATTAGATAATTTTATATTTTCTCATCTATATAATCTATAAAATATATAATGTACTTTTTATTTGAAATGCCTACTGCAAAGTTAAGTTGTAAAAGTAATTTAGATCAGTTAAGAATGTATTATTTACCTCCAGAGAAAATGTTTGCTGCGATTTTACCAACATCAATTTTCCACACGATTACTGTATTATATCATCACCACCAATGCAATAATATACCATCAAAGATCTAATTATTATTCAGTAAATTATTGTTGTAAATTAATCAAAGAAATGTCAAAATGCAGTTTGTGAATGAATTGTAAAATTGTTATATTAAGAAGAGGTAAAGTGGAGTTGTAAATGTGGGCGTACTTAAAAGGCATGAACTAGTTAAGAAATCATACAAAAATATTTAATTCTCTCAAACGCATCTCCCCTTTCAACTTTTCATCATCAATCTAATATTCCTCTTTGTTCAACCCAAAAAAAGTTTGGTGCGATTGAGCTTTCACGTCATTTTCATTTCATCTTTGCATTTTTTTCCACAATTTTAGGAGCTCTTGCCGTGATTTAAAAGTAAGTTAAGTAAGTACTTGTGTATCATCAATGATCAACAGTTATCATGTCATCTCATCTCTGTCATAGGATGAACAAAGAGAAGAAATATAAGAAACTGCATTCAATTCAATCTGTTTCAAAATGCGGCACAAACCTCAGTTCATGTATTACATACATTACTTTTCAAGTAACAAAACCTTTGTTACTTTTGCCTTCACCTTCGCTGTTCAGCCTGTTCACTAATAGCTATCGCTGAAAACTAGAATGAACGAACGGTAAAGCACAAAATAACTAGATCAAGGATATTTTAATATATTTTAATGCATAAAAGGGTTTACAATTTTACATAATATGTACT
>JAHZNJ010002626.1:0-11061 GCA_027744475.1 Lepidocyrtus cf. sotoi NNG-2020
CTTCTTAAGACGTACTTTACTTTCACTGTTGAGAACTGCATTGCATTTTACTTTGTTGAGTTCCCTCATGTGTACTTTTCACTGGAGAAAAGAGTAAACAACTGAGAAAAAAGGAATTTTCATTTTTCCATGCCATGCGCACCCAAACAACAATACAAAGGAGCCAAACCATGCTGCAATACCTCGTACTAAAAAAATAAGTTATTTCTCTTTTTCGTTTCGTTTACTGACTCTTGCATGGGATAAAAGGAAAAGGAATCTGTCTGTCTGTCTAACATAATAAGCATGGGCCTGTGAGTGAGTGAGCGAACAAGCGTTACACTTTTTTAAGGTGGCCTTGAGCTCAATTTTATTGGCTGGATTAATACTTTCCACAATGTGAATTGTCTGCTTTACTTTGTAAGTTTTACTTACTTTTGTACAGTTTCCTTCCTCCTCCTCCTTCAAAAATTCTTTTGCATTTAGTACGTTTACATTTACAGTAGCAGTTTAGTTGGCTTCCCCCGAGAGAGACATAGTATCATTCATAGTAGTACATGTACAGTAATAATTGGTTTGGTAGTATTCTGTATACGAAAGTGAAGAAGTGAAAGTAGTGAATAGTGGAAATACTCGCAAGTTTTATTAGTACGTTTACATTTACAGTAGCAGTTTAGTTGGCTTCCCCCGAGAGAGACATAGTATCATAGTAGTACATGTACAGTAATAATTGGTTTGGTAGTATTCTGTATACGAAAGTGAAGAAGTGAAAGTAGTGAATAGTGAAAATACTCGCAAGTCGCATTTATTTATCGGCCTTATTTTGTCTTCTGCACTTTTCTCTACAACGTCAACCACAAAACGAAGACAGGAGAGATTACAATATTACAATATGCGTGTGTGTAAGTATTAAGTATTATTCAGCAGTTACTCAAACGCTTTTTAGCCGTTAGTCTTCCTAAATCCACCGATGGGTTGACACTGTACCCATCAGCACCACAACACAACCCACCCATTTTCCTTCACTTCACGACCCACGACTCACGACAGCAGTTTTTGTATCATCGCATCGCACCGTTTAGTTTTATAGTTTTGTTTCCCGTCTCGTCTCATAAAATAAATTAGATTTGCATTTTTTGGAAGAACTCTATCCCTTGTGTTTATAAATTGAAGAAAACAGTTTAATTTTTAAAAATTGTCTTATATTGTTTTTCCGCTAAAAAATTTTGCAATTTACATAATTTAGTATTAAAGAGAAAAGACGAGACGAATCTGTCTCGTCCTTTTGATTTCCATTCCAACCGGATGTGGTTCCAGAATAAAATTAGTTGTATACACAGAAAGGCTCGATTAGCTCCTGAGAAAACATAATTAATATAATCTAATTTTCGATTCATAATATAATAATACATAAAAAAAATTGGCAAAGGAGTCGCAAGAAAATACGTAAGCAATCTATGTGCATTATTCATGAAACAACAAAAACTCGAACAAAACACAAACGGAACGTTCGATTTGCTCAAGGTTGTGCGGCAAAGAAAAGTAAAGTAATAGCTGGCATAAAAACAAGTTTTGCACAGAAACGAGCAGCAGTAACGACAACAACAGAGCAGAAGAAGAGGAACGTGTGTGGCTGAGCTGCTGTTTTTTGTGTGGGAGGGAGAAAACGGAGAAGAGGGAGAGGGACATATTTTTTTATTATCATATTTTCTTAGAGAAACGGAGAATCAGCTGCTAGTGTTGTAGCATACCATCATATCAGCAGCTATTTGTTTTTATAAGGCAGGGCACAGAAATAAGAAGACGATGAAGGTGAAGTTGAATTAGAGAGAAAATGGAAAGTGTTAATTTCTTCTTCATTTACAAATTAGGGTTTTACGTATTGGAATTGGCAAAATGGTTTTAAGAAAAGTGAATTAATATTTTTCAACTAAATCAATGGAGGTATAACTCCATTACTAAATCATAAAAGTGTTTCGATGGGTGCTTTTGAATAGTGAAAAATGTAAGTTGTAAGTAAACAAAACAGTGCGTAGTGGCTGATGGGAAGTTAGCACTTTTTAATCATTTAAATCATTTTGTGGTAAAGGAAAAGGCTTAAGAGCATGTTTGCGATTGCAATGTTTTGTTTCATTTAATCAATGGTTATAGAGTAATTACAAACTGTCTGCTGGTGGTGGAGGAAGGAGTGGCCACCATTCGTTCTTCGGGAATCCCCGTCCCATTATTGATTTAGGTACTTTTAATTTTCCAAAGCTTTTTGTAAGGGATTTACTGATTATCTGAGATATTCACATTTATAACGAAGTTTATTTTAAAATATGTGGTGGTGTGTATTCTCCTGCCTGACAGACGAATTACTATGAGTAGTCGATGGTCCAAACATCAAAATGTTGGGGATTGCCAGACCTGCTTGTGTAGAATATCTCATCAGAAACCGAAACCAGAAGACTCCGATGAAGAGTCGACTGGTTCCTGCGGAGGTAGCAGTTTTTTTGTTGATTAAATAAGGATGAAAGAAATGACTTGTGTGCATGTAATCAGAAGTTAAAATAAGTTTTAATTTTTACAATAGAATTATGTGATCCCCAAATGTCTTCCCAACTTCTCTACATGTTGAAATCCATGCGTGAGGATGAATCTCTCTGTGATGTACGGCTCTGTGTTGGAACATCCTCCACGAAGTTTCCAGCTCATAAAATTGTTTTGGCAGCTGCATCGCCATACTTTAGAAAAATGTTCAGCTGTGGACTGAGGGAAGCGCAGAAGGGAGAAGTGAACTTCCATGATATTCAAGTGGAGGTTTTAGAATCCGTGATAAACTTCGTATACACAGGAAAGGTTCAGGTATGGAAAAAGCAGAACCCATCTGTATTTTTTAATACATACGCAATTTAAAACAAATTTTGATTTTCGATTTGTTTTAATTTTATTTGCAGATCGATGAAGCAATTGTTGATGGATTACTTGATGCAGCGGATCTATTTCAGCTTCCATCGCTTCGAAATCTATGTCTGTGGTGGCTGACAAATAATCTTAGTGCTTCATCTTGTCTCGGAATCTTCGTTCTAGCACAGTTACGCTCCCATTTGGATCTCGCAGAGAAAGCAAAAGACTATGCGATTTCTCATTTCAATGAGGTAATGGAGGGAGAAGAATTTCTTCACTTATCCACCGAACATCTTAATGTCTTCTTGGAATCTCCTTATCTTGCTTGTGATAATGATGGACTATTACTAAAGGTAAAAGGAGGGAGAAGAATTTCTTCACTTATCCACCGAACATCTTAATGTCTTCTTGGAATCTCCTTATCTTGCTTGTGATAATGATGGACTATTACTAAAGGTAAAGCAACAGGCTATGATGAAAAACCTTTTTTCAATAATTTCAGAAGGTAAAACAATAATTTCTGTACTTTTTTTGCGCAGGGTCTTTTAGAGTGGACTAGCTTTGATTCGGAACAGAGGAAATCGCCATTAAAGTCTTTCTTAGATAAGATAAACCTTGAAGAAATAGTGCCTCAGGTCCTCATAGAGATTCTTCAGCATCCAGTTGTCAGTGATGATTTATATCTTGAGAGCCAGATCCGTGCTGCACTGACTCAAGTGCTTTCCAAAAAGTTTGATAATGTCCCCGATGATGAAAATACTGTTACTTTGAGTGGTCCGATACGTTGCTTTCACTCTCAGGATGTAAGTTGGTTAAATTATTGTCAGTTTTAATTTTACTTCAAGGTTGAACCTTCCGTTTTTATAATTAACTTTTGTTTCTTTTGATATATAAATTCAGGTTATATTTGCAATTGGAGGAGAATCACAAGGTCAAAGCTTGAGTAACGTAGAGTGTTTTATGATGGGATACGATGGTTGGAAATGCAGTGTGCCAGTTCCTTCAACCTGTGGAAAAGATTACTCTGAAATGGCCGTAATTCCTACAATGAAGCAGTGTCGCTACTATGCAGCAATCGCAACTCAAGACTATGGGGTTTACGTGATTGGCGGTCAAGATTGTGGGTTTGGTTTAAACATCGTGGAAAAATATGACGTTCTTCGAAATCGATGGGAAAGTTTGAGTCCACTTCCGATTCATGTGCATGGGTGTGGTGCTGCCTTCGTTAACTCTAGGCTTTATCTCGTAGGAGGGAGAACTTCTAATAAAAATGAAAGGCGTGTTTGGGTAAGGGAAAATGAAATTGTTTTAAGAATTTAAACTTTAAACAGTTTTGAGAAACGCATTTGACTAATGATGAATGAAACTTTCGAGAAATGTGAAAAAAATGCACATTATGACTTTTGGATTTTTGTGTAGACGTACGACGAAAAATCTGATTGTTGGAATGAGACTGCTTCCATGAAATATCACAGGGCTCACGTTGCTGTAGCTGGTTTCAATGGAGAACTCTACGCAGTTGGAGGAATTGGTTAGTTTACAAATTGCAAATTGTGATTAATTTTAATAAGCAATTTAAATAGGCATTGTGTAGTTTAACACATAATTTCAATGACGTTACATTTTAGGCGGTTTAAAAGAGAGCGATGATGGTTTTCTGTCAACTGTGGAGAAATTCGACACTCTAACAAATACATGGTCAGTAATCGCACCGATGCACGAAGAACGAGCTTTCCACAGCGTTTCCTCAATTGACTGTAACATCTACAGTTTAGGAGGCTGTAATGGAAAGATCTGGCTGCGGACTGTGGAAAGGTAGCTGTCAATTAATGAAATTCAGCTATTGTTACAAACGAAATAAAAAGATAAAATGACGTAATTAAAAGATAATATTGTTTTCTTTAAGGTACGACACGATGTGCGGACAATGGTCAAAAGTTCAAAATATGAGCATTCCAAGAAGTAGTTTTGGAGTGACTACTACCAACGGCCGAATTTACTGCGTTGGGGGATATGACGGGAACCATTTCTTAAATACTGTGGAAAAATATAATCCGCGAACTGATAGGTAAGGAAAAACATCCCATTCATCAAAATAATTAAAATAGTTTAATAATTACTATTACTTCTGTGCGTGTTTATGCGTAAAAAAATCTGAAATGTTCCTTTCATTAGTCTTGACCTCGACCTTTTCTTTTTCTTTGTTCTTCTAATTAGGTGGCATTGTGTACACGCAATGCAAATAGATCGGTACGGTCTGGCAGTGGCAACCGTGACAATTCCTCTAAGATCTCACCTCTCATCAGCCGACTTTTCTTGACCGCAATTATTCTTGGAATTTGGCGATCACATTGAAGAAATTTTCTCTCCAGCTGTGGAAACAGCGCCTCCATTTCCATCATGGGATTTGCCACCACAGGAACCTTCATCAACATCAGCAACAGCAATAGTAAATGCAAATCTCTCTAATGAGGATAGAAATGGTTGTAACAGCAATCAAAACCAGCAACAACCTCGCGCTTCCTCTATTAACAACAGCAACAACGAAATAGAAGACAATGCTACTGATAGGAAGGATGTCGCTGTGGGTCCTTCTCCTTTTAACTCCTCCTTTTTCATCAAAGGCCAACGAAATCGATCGAGATCGTCGTCGACAACAGCAGCAGCGAAGCGGAGGAACACTAATAGAATAGTTAAGTACATGATTTACCTTAGTTGCGTCCATGATCCGAGATACATCTGAAATCTGCTATAGGTAGGTAATAAACTATTAATGAAAATTAAGTAAAGTAAAGAGACAATTTCTTCGCAGCATCATCAGCAACAGCAGCGTGATATAATAAAATGTCAAAAGTGTAGAGGTAGAAGTAGAGATAAATACTTATGATATCAGAACAAACATAAATTACATTTACGCACCTCATTAAAAAAAAGGCTGTAGCTGTTTAGTGAGGTGCTGCTCGTGCTAGCGGTGGTGGTGGTGATAGATTTTCTAGTAAGATTCATCGCGTTCGTAATTCGTAGGTACTTTTTCGCCCTAATAGAAACGACCTTGCAGACAGACAAAAATTACTATAGCTAGTGTGTTGTTGATAATGACAATGTCGTCGAGAGTCGAAGTCTAGAGAAAAGAACAATTAGAAAAAACGATAATTTGCTGCGCTATATAGTATGTAAAGTATAAGTGATATAAGATATAATGATGATACTTCATTATTACTACGTAAGGATGGATTAGCTATTCGTTAATTAATTCTTATTACAACTAGACAAAAAACGTAAACAAGGTACTGCCAATTTCCCTTTAATATAACTAAATCTACTTCCACTCCAACCCTATCACATTATTCTCTCGTACAACTTACTTAACAAAATTTAACGCTATTCCCTATTTCATTCAAATACATACCTAAAAACCGAACGATTTAAAAAAAATTTCTGGATTTTAATCCATTTTATTGCAAAATCTCCTGCGATCTATTTGTAAACAACACTGCCAAAAATTGTAGCAAACAGTAAAAAACTTTAAATGTACCGTAACTTAAAATTAAGCCAAGTAATTGGTCATCAATTCCTCGTTCATTTTCTTTACCCGTTGCGTTTAGTTTTTTATGGCTGGACTAACTAACTATTAAAAGTAAACTTAAATTTTATTATGCATATTTGCTGAGTTTAAGCCAATAATTTTTGATTAAAGCAACGCGTGCATGCGACCTTCATAATATTCAAATCTCATCCAATTTAATATTAGATATGTAACCAAGCAGCTCAATAATAAATTACGACTGGATGCAATCAAATGAATATCGTCAATCAAAGCTATAAAAAAGGTCCTAACTAATCCCTCTTCTGCTTCGCTGTCTTTTATCGTCTGACAAGCCCTTTTATTATTCTGCAGTGAAGTGAATGAACGCATTGAAAAGGTGCTAATTTGTTTATTACGCAATAGTTTTTAATAGCAATCTCTCGCTGGTCATTTTTATATAGGTTATGCATGATGTTATATATTATCTCAAATTTACAGTTTGAGTTTTATTTTTACCTACAGCATTTTTTCGGTATTGTTATTTTATTATTTCTCTCCTCCTATTGTTGTCTCTTGTTTTCCGTTAGTATGTCTGGTTGGTTATGTCATGGGAGGTGTGAACTTTAAATTATGCCTGCGCGTGATTGAATAATTTAAATAAAAAAATACTTTAATTTTATAACAGCAATCGCATTTGCAGCAGCGGCGGCAGCAGTAGCAACCAATAAAATGAACGTGAACGTGTGAATTTAATAATATTTAAATCGAGAATGGAAGGGAAGGGAGAATGAATGTCCCTTGGCTTATGTGACGATGATGATGGGAAATACATAATATTTGACGCTAATAATGATTTGATTGAATTGAATTGAATGTGCAAAATATTCATTACGTATATGTTGGGTGATGGGTGATGGACTATGGAATGAAATGGAATGAATGATCGAAATATTTTTCATCTCTCTTCTTTCTGCTGATCAATAATAAAAAATATTAATATTTTATGTGAAGTAGTGAACACTGAACACTCTCACTCATTCTCTCTCTCTCTCTGTCTCCTCATTTTTAACTGATCATCGCAATTGCAAAAGAGACTAGGACTAGAGTTTAAAAACCTACTAATACAGAGTTTTTTATGATGTCTGTCTTTAGCGTGTTTGGTGTTGTTGGTGATTCATGATGATTGACTGAATGAGGTGCGGATGATTTGATGATACGGTTATAAAAAATGAGTGCAGAAGAGGAGCCTTTACCTGTTGCTTTGTGCTGACAGGTAAAAGAGTTACATACGTACCTGAACTATAAAAAAATTGAAGTCATAATGCTTCTTTTGCTCATATCGTATTTGTAATTTCGCTTAATTCTAAAATAAAGCGAAATGCATAAAATTTATGTAGCAAAAAGCTATGACCTACGACGACTACGACAATTCATTATTAAATCACACCAAAAAATGTGGTGAAATACTTTAAAAATATTATATTGCTAAATATTAAATAAAATGCTGTGCGTGGTGCAAATGAAATGTGAAAATGAGTAATTCATGGTGCTATTATGCTGCTGCTGGGCTGTTCTCTGCCGATATTAATTAATCAAACTCTTTCTGCTTAAACTTCTGCTCATTCACTTTCCTCTCCTTGCCTGTCTTTGTAAACTTTCTTCTATACAAACCGAAATAACAGAAGAACTGAATATTTAATTGTAATGAGCAATTAATTAATTGTTTTTTGCTGTGATGATTATTCTAAATTATAATTATATATTAAATAGGTAGACGTAGGACAATCAATGTTTTAATACGTTAAATGGTTTGTTGGCAGAACTAATTAAAAGAGTGAATAATAAATCTTCCTTCCTTTCATCATACGATTTCTTATTTACACAACGCTAACTAGAAGCAAAAAATTAAACTTAAGAGGCTCTTGTTTAGATTCAGAGTTGTTAGGACATGAGAAGCGATTAATTGTTATGAGATCATCGCCATATTATTATAAAATAATATAATCACCATCGCTCATTCGTTAATTTTATAAATTGTTCTTGGATGGAGGAGAAGGTGAATGTCGAATGTTATAGATTATCATTACCAGTACTACGTTAGTCTCAGCTCAGCTCAGCCCTTCTCTCTTCTCTGATGTGAAAACTTTGTGATGGCTGAATGAAATGATTAATAAATAAACAATTGGAGTAGATGGATGGAGTGAAGGAAGGAGAATCTCATTTTCATCTTCGTCCTGTAATAGTAATAATAATGATATTTAACGAATTGAACCAACGAGGAGTGGAAAGTTCTAGAAGAACTTCCAAGAAGAGAAGGAAGGAAGGAAGTGTCTTTAGGAAAGAACCTTCTCTCTCTCTCTCTTTATTTTATCCACAATTTATAATAAATTGTCAGAGTTTGGTTGGACGAATCAAATCAATATCATTCACAAAAGTGTCGAGTTCAATGAAGTCGAAGTCGAACTTTAGGAAAGAACCTTCTCTCTCTCTCTCTCTTTATTTTATCCACAATTTATAATAAATTGTCAGAGTTTGGTTGGACGAATCAAATCAATATCATTCACAAAAGTGTCGAGTTCAATGAAGTCGAAGTCGAAGAAAAACAATATCCACCACGTCCACAACAATCCACAGAGCAAAGGCAAAATAATATAGTTTAAGAGTTGGAGCAGCCTTGATTTGATGTCTCATGAACAGCGCACAGGTGGAATGAGCGTGGTTGCCTTTTGCACTGCTGCTGATGGCATGGCACTTCTCTCTCTGACATGAACGAATTTAATAATATGACAAGAACAAACGGCGGAGAGCGACTTAATAATAATAAGAAAGTGAGCGATCTCCATTCAATCAGAATATCAGAATTCCTTTTTTAATATTCAATTCATTCAATACAGAACAAGCGACAGAACGTCATTATTTAGTACAGGTTAAATAGTCATTCTCTTCCTTCCTTCAAACAGTTTTTTGTTGGGAGTAAGTGAGTGAGTGAATGAATCGAAAAATGTCTGTTGCTGTTGCTCTGCCAGTGTTAAAGGTGGTAAAGTGGTAATTAAAGAGTGATTGTAAGCTAAAAGGCTTGTCAAGGTGAGATTCGATTTGAGAGAGAGATGATGATTATGTGGAGATGGAGATTCCGATGATCAATGTGATTTTGACGAAGGAATATTAAGAAGGAGGAGAATGAAGGGTATTCTCTGCTGATCTGATTGCTTTTTTGCTCCCTGCTAGGCATTATTATATTACCACTGATGCGTTCTATTTAGTTACTTTTAATATTCAAATGGATCAAATCAAAATAAAATATAGCTGGTTGCGTTCACGTTCGTTTTCGTTCGTTATAATATTCTTTCCTGTCACCTCTCCCTTTACTCCATCACCATTATTTAAATGGCATACTAATATAAACATAAATAGTTTTACCGAAGTTAAACACAACAGTTATATAAAAAAAGTGTTATACAAGAACTGAACAACAGCAGCAGTAGACGTTATTTTAGGATAATGCAATTATCTGATGTAAGGTCAAATCAAGACATGTTATGAGTGGTGGAAGATTAATGAAGATAAACTATTATTATATAAAACTACTTTTTTTCTTCTCGTTGTTGTTATTATTGTTATCGTGCCTTTTAGTAGCTCTGTTATCCTTCGTTATTGATTAGTCTTCCCTTCTGTCAATACTACTGCGCGATCTCATCATGAACTCCAAGTCAAGTGGCTTTCGTTCATTTCGTTACATAAAAAGGACGAACGAGTGCCGTTATTTAGCTGGTTCATGATTCTTGGCTTCCTCTTTAGTAAAATAGAATGACGTATCATCAGTTTCCATAAAGATACTCTTGAGCAGCCGCAGTAGTCAATTTAAATGAGGACAGTTACAAAATAAATCGTAAAAACTATTTTTGAACGGATGTTGAATGCTGTTGATGCTAAAATTGGATAAGAATGCCATTGCCACAGCAGTTGCTGACTAGAATCGACTTGATTTGACACTCGAATGTTTAACATTGTTTTGCTTGTTTTTAATTGTTCCAGTCGAGATGATTTTTTTTTCGCTTAACGTAAGATTTTCTTCTTGATTTGATTTATAAGGACAAACCACCTGCCAAACGGAAGGTCATCCTGAAACAAAAATTCATGCATTACTGTCCAATAACGTTGTTAATGTTCTTGTTCTGTGTAATATAACAAATTACTTTGTATTTATTTTAAGGGTCATAATAATGATACGATGATGATGTGATGTAATTTTATTTGTCTTTGTAGAGGGAATATAAATAGACATTTAATTATTAAGTGCCCGCGCCGCGCGCGCGGAGCGTGCGTGTCCTTTTAGTAGTAATTTTTGTTCTTCGTGAAGGAGAAAGATTATTTGTGGAAGGGAGTGATCAATTAAGTATTGCTATAATTTGTTAAGAGAGGGGATAAGGGATTGTGATGAAAAATACTCTAAAAAATGACGACAAGAGCAGATCCATTAAATAGTGAATTGAAATATGTGTGCATGCATAAACGATAGATTGTAAGGAAGGGAAAGTCCAATCAAGTAAGTTCTAAGGTCAGGTCAGATAAAAAATCCATCGGTGATATTTCATTTAAGTCGCATATAGATAGCTAAGAAATTAGTATTAAGGAATTCATTCACTATTAAATATTACCTATATTCG
>JAHZNJ010002627.1:0-14062 GCA_027744475.1 Lepidocyrtus cf. sotoi NNG-2020
GAATGCGAAAAAAAACTTTTCTTCTCAAAAGAAAGAAGGAAAAAGGAAACGAACAAAGTTTTCTTCTTTCCTTGTCTTTCTTTCTTAAAAATAATGTGGAAGTGGAAAGAAAAAGAAGAAGAAAAAAGAAACTGACAAGGTTTTTTCATCTCCCTTTCTATTTTTTTTGCTTCGGCAAACAATAACGAATTCAAAACTTGAAGGAATAATATCAAACTTTCTTTCTTTTGGAGTGGAGCTCCACTCCTTTTCTCTCTCTCAAATTTATGCCCATATTACTTACATTCTTTTGTAGTAGAAATCTAAAAAAAGAAAATACGGAAGAAGAAGAAAGAGAAATGAAATAGACGGACGGAATGGATCATTTTTTGAGTGTAATGCATACTCGTACTTTTATCTTATGGATATGGCATGAGTGAGTGTGAGTATCTCATACTATAAAAAAGGTAGCCACAAAATATTGAAGAAAAATTCTTCTCAAGCCTTTTTTCATTGTTTGCTGCTGCTGGACGAAATATTAAAATATTTCATATTTTTTCTTCTTTCTATTTTTATTGAAACATTTTTACATACTTTCACACAGACACAGAAGAGTCAGTCAACATTACAAGAGAAAGATTCCCCTTTTTTTGAAAAGAGGAAATAAAATAACTTTTTTCTTGTGGTTGGTTTTGGTTTGTGTGAAAAGAGCCTCCTCCTCGATTTGCCAACTTAACGTCAACTTTTTATAATGCTTCAAATCATTCTTCTTAGAAAAGAAGAAAGAAAGAAAGAAGGAAAGTAACGAAGATTTAATATGACGATGACGATCATTTTATATTTCGACAACGTTATTATTTCTTTCCATTTGCTGGCAATGCTATTCACTATTGCGCCTGTCCCGACAATACAACAATATTTAAACACTTTCCTGTCAAGTTCTTTTATAGTTGTCGCTCCTCCTAAAGAAAAGTTGGACTGGAGTTGGAAAAAAACTTTGAAATCTTGTTATTATTAAATGCTTCCTGATTTTGAGTAAACACTTTGAAATTTCTTTTCCTACTTCCTAGCCTAGAAGAAGAAGAAGAAAAAATATTTAAGCCCTTCCTAAGTTCGTTCGCCTTGTTCCTTGTTCGCAGTATTATCATCGCGATCGGGGGAAAGAAAAATGCAGATGTCACTTGAGCAAATGGTATTACTTCCAAGGATTTATAGGTCTTTTAAGATGACATCATTGCGTTATAAGCAGCGGCAGAATTGTAAAAGAAAAAAATGCAACTATCGTGGCTGCAGCAGCAGCGATGACATCGGAGGGAGAGAAAGTAGAAAAAAATTCTTTCTTTATCAAAGAAAATGTGAAAGTAACAGAAGAATACTTTTACTGCAATAATGGATACTACGACTATTGGTAGTTTGTAAAAGGTTATCTACGCCACGCGGATTGATAGTATTGCATGTGGGAAAACATATTACCTTTTCCTCCTAAGTAATGCTGTAGTAGCTCCACTATCATTGTCATCTTACTCTGTTTTCTGTTCTTCTCTTCTGGCACGGAAAAGTGATGATGCAATATATTTACCTAAGCAAAAAAAGAAATCTTTCCTCTTCTTCTGCAAGTACGTACACGCAGAAAGAAAAAAATCTCAAGCAGCAGAGCAGAAACGGAAGCAGAAGAGAAAAATCCCTGACAAAACTGATAATGATAGCGGAGAATAGAATGAATATATACGTACGTATGTATGTAAGCTCGCAAGGTTGCTGAAGTGGTAATGGAATTCTGAATAAGAAAAAGCAAACGAAGAAGAAGAATAGAGAAAACGATAATGCATACCTTAAAGCTTACTTAGCTTAGCCTCCATAGTAATGGGTGCTGCAGCTAAGCTATGGAGGGATATTTTTTTATGCTTACTCCATTGGCAACAACATTCGCCACCACCACTCGTGTACTAATATATCAAAATCCATTACTATTTTTTATATATAATATAGATTGAGCCCTTTTGTTGAGTCACCCATCATTGTTGTTAGATTACCACACGCGTGCACAGAGCTGCTACAACAACAGGAGCAGCAGCAGTCAGAAGATCTTTCTCTGGTGGATGATAAGGGATTTGTTGGTGAAGAGATGGCGATGCGATGATGACTGTCTGTAATGCGTATACGTATGTACGTACGTACGTACATGCAACATTGCACACCTTTATAAAAAGCTACTTATCGCTTCTACTTCCTCTTTTGTGTTGTAGTGTCTTGTCTGTCTGAAATGTTTACCTCTGTGAATCCTGAATCCACCCACTACATACTCCATGTTTATTTGTTGTTATATCATCAACAACATATCCTAGGCTACATCATGTCATGGTGGTAGTATCAGCAGAGCAGAGAGTAGTAGTGGGCGAGTTGTTCAAGTGGAAAGCGAGTAAAAAATGATGATGTGTCTTGCTTTACTGATAGATCGACATCGACAACAAGCAGAACCACATACAGAGCAACTGATGTGAAAGAGAGAGAGAGAGAGAAAAAGAAAAGATTATTTGGCCACGCATTTTACTTTCACTTTCCTCTCTTCACTTCACTTTCTTCCTTCTTGTTTGCTCTCCTTGTAATTTGTATCAAATACATAGCAAGTTTCTCTTTTTCCCAGAGAAAGTTGCGTTTCTTTCTTGGCAAAAAAATAAAGTTACATTGTATGATGATGACAATGAGTGGGGCAATTCCACCAAATTGATATCAACCTATGATTCATGATATGACGGGAGTCTACAGTCTATAGTACATATGGATAAGTAGATATGTTTAATGAGCGTATCTCGGCGTCATCGTCGTAAGACATTGCGTGCCAGTTTAGCTTTAGCTTTACCCTGCCTTATTCAGTTCTGTTCCACGACTGCCGCTCTTGGATGAATGACTGAAATGGAAAAATAATAGATGGAAGGAAAGAAACAATGCACATATTATAGAGAAGCTATTACATCATATTATTACAAGGTTTGTCATATAATTGACTACTCAACTCGAACGCCTTATTTTTCTTCTTCTTCTTCTGCTACGCACTTTAACATCTGTTATTATTACATTTCATGAATAAATGAATTCGGAAGGAAATCATAAACCGTACTCTTGTCACGTGTAATGTTCCTTCACCATTATAATTATATAGGTGGTTTACTTATATGACATCATTGCTTTTTAGTATACGTATTATGTCATATGTCTACAATTTTTACAAAAGGAGAAAGCATTAGAAACAATGAAAGAATGTACCACCACCGCACGCATAACCCATTGATTTACTTCCTCTTCCAATTTAAAATAAATTCTTTATGTTTCATTCATATCTACACAGGAAAATGCAATTATTGTGTCGTTACGTTGCGTAGTTAAAGGTTCGACCTTCCTTTAACTTGTTTTATTGTATTAAATGAAAAAAATACTTTTTTTTAGTAATGTCCTGTCCTGAAAAGAGGACACCAATTCAATTGCAATGTAGAATAAAGAAAGAAAAATAAAAGCTTTTTTGCTGCATTCGTAAACCTCAATCACAGACTGATAGACAAAAAATTACTTTTACGCAATAATGACAGCAGCAGCAACCACCACTACAAATGCAGTTGAAGGCTTTAGGGAATGTAATGGGTTTTGTCAAAAAAAACCAGAGAGCATCGCCGCATCGCATATCGCATCGGCAGAAAGAATTAAAGCTTCTTCTTCTTTTCTTCTTTTCTTTCTTTCTTTCTTGAGAGAAATGCCATTGACTGGAATGAATTGGAGTGGAGTAGTAGCAAAAGTAAGAGCAAGTAAGCAAGTTTCATCATAAGATATTTAACGACTGCAGCAGAGCAAAAGAAAAGAAAATCCACTATAGAATTACTACTTGAGCTTGCTTTTGCTTGGCTTTATTTTATCAACTGGAAGTTGAAGCTACGCATAACTTCCTTTCCTCTATAATAGTATTATTTTGTTGTCCATTAGATATTGAAAGGGAGACTTACCCATCACGGAAAATAATCCATTTAACTCTCCATTCTGCTGCTGCAGTTAAATAAAATACTTCTTCGATTCGATCTACTATTAAGAAGAAGGAGGAGAAGAAAACCAATCTGAAGAAGAAGAGAGGAAGCAATAAGTACTTAAGCAATCAAAATGGAAGACCATCATTCTAATCAGTTACACTTTCAGTAACTTCCTTCTTCCTTTAGTAAAATGTAATTTTACTATTGTTATTATCTTATAGCATATTTGTCTGTTTGCTGAGCTGAGTTTTTTTTACTTTCTCTGCTTCTGAAAAAATATTAAAGCACCGGCGGATGAAGGCTGATGATATTGATGCTGATGATGATAATAATTTTGAGGTTGAGTTGAGTTGAGTTGAGCAAGAAGAAGAAAAAGAAGATATTTGTTTCTGCTGATGTCATCGTCGTCTCTGTTTTCCCGAAAGGAATCATCATCATCATCTTGTAATGCAAGGCCATCGAATTTAAAAGACGTTTCCTCCTCAAGGCCACGAAAACACAGAAAGCCATTTTTAGAATGACAATTCCAAGGACGAACACATTTTTACAAACAAAGTAAAAACCAATTCGTGGTTACGGTTAGTACCAAATTGTTCTAAAAAAGGAAAGGAAAGGGTTTACTTCAAAAAGATTTCTTCTGGGTCGGAGTATAATGAAAGATGCAGGAATTGTATTGCATTGGCAGGAATACAATACTAAAGAAACAATTGAAGAAAAAAACTGGGTTGTAAAGAATGGACTTGGTTTTTAAGGAACCGAAAAAACAGAATGAATGAATGGTAGCGACATCAAATAAGATAAAAAGCCAAAAAATAAAAAGATGTACAACCGTTAGAAAAGTCGGTTGGAAAAGAAAAGAAAAAAAGAAAGGAAAAAATGTTTACTTATTGTTTGTTGCCATTGCCATTTTCGTTCATTCATTCTGGCTGGAAATAGACATGATAGAACTGTAATCGTAGTAAGTAACTAACTAAGTAGTAAATAGTAGTGGTATGGTAGAACGGCGGAAGAGTTAATCCCATCAGCCTCCGTTTTAATCCTCAAGTATTACCCTTTGTACATCATTTAAACTAACTTGAGTAGACAGTTATGTCGCCACTTTATAGTATTTACAGTTCTACTGGAAATTCCTATATCGTAAACATTTTTGGCTTTCAGGCTTTCAGTCACAAAAGTAAAGAAAAAAATATTTTTCTGCTCTCTTCTTGTTTCTCTAAATGTCAATAGTGTCATGGTCGTTCTTGTCGTATAAAATATGAAAGAATAAAGTTACTCTTTAACTACAAACAAGACATTTTCAAACTTCCCAACAAGTAACAAATTGCAACAGACAAACATTTAAACATTTAAACAAACTAATCACTTATTTAAGAAGATTAAAAAAAGTTGTGGTTGGTTAAGGTTAAATACAAGTACATTATGTAGCTTACGTAAATTTCTGTTAAAACATTTATCGCTAAAAGTTGTTTTTCACATTTCAAATTTTACACAAAGTTAAAAACAATTTCCAACATTATTCATAGATTGTGATTTCCCTTGAATGTAGACAGGGGAATGAAATGAGTAGGTACTAACGAAAGATAATCATTATCAGAACCTAATTCAGCTGCAAGAGAGTCAAAGTATGTAAAGTACGAAGTAATATGAGCACACACAGAATAGTAACTGAGTGAGCGAAAAAATGCTGATGTATGATATGATATGAGAAAGAAAGTGAAAAAATCCATTAAGGTAAACTTACCACTTATTGTCAGCCAGAATAGCGCTGTCAAAACCGACATGGCCACGAATTCCCCCATTGTAGAAGAAGAGTATTTTAGGTTTAAAGTGCCTCCCTGGAAATGCGCCTTTTAACACGATGATGATGGCGACGACGGTGAAGATGGTTGCAGAGAAGAAGATGTGTGCGAATCCCCGGCGCTAGTTACTATAAAGGTTCTTACATATTTTCTTCCTCTTTCCACAGAACTTTACAACAGAGTCCCATCCTAATAATTTTATATTTTTTGGATAAGTTTGATAGTTATTTGGTCACCAAATGTATGTAACGTCTACGTAACTTTCACAAGAAAAGGAAGAAATAATAATAATAATAATGTTTCTGTCTCTTTCTTTCTCTCTAAACTTTTTTTGGTTGTTGGTCCAAATCTCTCACTTTAACACATTTTCGTCCAATCTTTCATATAAAAACAGAAGTGAAGTCCTGCGATGATGATGATGTCATACGGCGGAAAATTCAATTTGATGAATGAGTTCAGTTCAAGGAAATTTTTGTTGAGATTTATACTCGTACAATCATTCTAAGTGAAAATTAAACAGAGAGTCTATGTCATCCAGTTCCAGTTTTATATTATCCAAATAGACAAGAAACCTGAAAATAGAAGAAAAAGAAGAAAATATATTTAAATAGGTACATTTATACAAATAATAAAACTTTTCTGTTTAATCTTTGTTTCATTCATAATAATATTGTGTACACTGTTTCAAGGTTTTCCCTTTCCCTGAAATTTAATTTCCATCTAATTCTATTTCATTTATTATGACGAAGAGTTGAATGAATGAATGAACGAGCCAGCGAGCGAGCGAAAGTAGTAACAAATTAGGCAGCTTTTTGATATATTCCATTCCATCAAAGTAAGAATACTCTTTAACGAAGAGCAGCAGCAGCAGCGGTAATGACTTACTTAAAATTTCAGAGAAAAGCAAAGCAGAGGAGACTCACTCACAAGGGGGAATGAATCTTTTGTCAAAAGAAGATGAGCGTTATAACATAACTTTCATTTAGTGACTTTTCCCTTCTGCATACCGTCAACAGTCGTAAAAACCTTGCCTTTGCCGTTGCTTTGCTTTGCTGTCAGAAACAGAAGCAAATGAATCCAGTTTAAAGATGGATATGTGTTTCGCATGCGATGCTATAAGCCGCTGCTTCTATTGTATTGTAAAATATAAATATACTTTATCCTTACTTTAAAGTTGTATGGATAGATTTAGATTTACTAAGAAAGGAAATTTTCGCTTAAAACATTTTCACAAAAAAAGATCTTCCAAGAAAGGTATACATTCTGGTCGGTAGTCGGTACAGGAGATATGATGTAACGCAGATCCTTTTTTGTTGCCTTCGACTTTTCTAAAGGAGTAGGACATAACTGGTTCAGACATAGATGACTTTTTTCGCTTCAGTGAACGAATGCTCCGACTACGACTACAAACTTTTATGTCGCATCAGTGCATGCACTACTTATATAAATTATATGAAATTTTTTCTGAAGCATCTATCTTTTACTTTCTTCTCTTCGTCTTTCGGCATACATTTGAGAAGAGAAGAGAGATTATGCTTACATCTATTCAACTACTTCTAAATACGATATAATATATACCTATAGCCTATTCGCTATAACATAAAAGGATTCATGGCTGTAAAATTTGTTTTACTTTCACTAGAACTGTTTTTGAACTTTATGCATTCATTTTATAAAATATAATATGTATGTACCTCTGCCTTTCAACTACATGTTTAAGAAGTTTAATATTATAAATTGAGAGATGTGATGTGAGATGCACACAACACACATACGAACTTTTTTCTTCTTTCTTCTCTGAAAATTTGTATTGTATAGGAGATGAGTTCTATTTTTACTTTACAAGAAAAAAAATCACAAAGGCAGCAGGAATGAATAAATGAAACAACATCAGATCAGAAGCTTGAAGACACATGCTTAGAAAACTCATGGCAGAATGTAAACAACTCACATTCACATGCAGGCACACATATGATGATGTTCGAAAGAAGCATTGTCGTAGACAACTTTCTCTTTCTCCTCCTAACACAAGAAAATATTTTTTGTGTATGGGGCCATGGGAATGAGTCCCATTTTAATAATTTTATTCGACTCGGCTGAATATTTTTTCAACCAGCGTACATAGCAGCAGCAGGTTTTTGTGTTGCTGTTGCTGCTGACAAGCAAGGTAGCAAGATTTTTTCATGAATTCCTAAACAAGATGCACAGATTACAGTACAGCACAGGGCACGTTTTAGTAGAGTGATGGGGGCCACTAGAATCTATTATTTGGGAGTCTGTCTGACTGGGAGTGAAATAAAAAAGAATTGCAAATGCATTTATGAAGGAGGAAATTGAATCTAAATGCAGGCAAGCAAAAAGCAAAGCTAAAGGACACTAGGACACAGATTTTGCCGTGCCGTGAAAATAAAAGTAAAAATAAAAAGGCCATTAAAGCTGCACCTGTGTGTAGTATATAGTCAAGGTAAAAAGAAAAATAGAGTTAGCGAGCAAAGCGGGATAAGTACATCCTGCATTTATTTGCTTACTATTTAACTTTAACATATGAGTTCTCAAGGCCAGACAGACGTATGTAGGCTCTCATTCTCATGCAATGCAAATATATGTAGGCTTGACACATTTAAATCTCCCCCTCATTTTCATTTTGGCGGACATCTTTTTTGTATAACATAAATTTTAATGAATGACATTAATTTTACTAGGTTGAAGAAGAAGACGAAGAATAAGTAAGAGAAAATGTCATGAGAGCTGGCTGGCCCCTTCTTGTAAAACTGTAACTGTAACATATTTGCTTTTAAGTGAACGAACAGCATAACAGAGCAGCAGATTATTCCATCAACAAATAAAGGCGTTTCATTTTCATTCCATTACTTTTTTGTTGTAAAAAGGAGAAGGAGAAGAAAGAAAACTGGGGGAAAATTCTATTTTTTTTATTATTATTAAACAAGGGCATGTAAAAGTAAAATACAAACTGGTAAATAATTAAAACGGTTACGACGATACAATACAATACAATACAATGTTGCCATTGCTGCCACGCCGCCGCTCTGAATTTGTCAACTAAAGAGAAAAGAAGAATGCATGTTTCACAATCACAATAGCAGCTTTAGTTTATCGAAACATGCATTAAGAAGGGAGAAGAAGACAAAACTCTATTCAACCATGTTTTTGATGTTTTTAAAAGTAAGAAAAAAAGAAACGCTACTGCTCCTGCTCTTGCTTTTTTCTTACTTTTTAGACCACTACCATTTAAAAAAACCTGAAAAGACTTTTTTCTTCTTCTTCGCGTTTTATCTCCGGAAAAGGAATGCTTTTACGGAGGAAGCCAAAATAATAATACGGACGATAACTCTCCCTTGTATCTTTGGAATATAGTGAGAGTAAGTAAATAGCAATATAGCTCTACGGACTTCAGCTGTAGAGCAGCAGAGCTTGTTTCACAAAAATCGAGTCACAAAACAGACGTAATAAAAAGTTGGGTTGCTACACTGTTACAATGCCACTGTTGTGTTGTGCTGCTTTACCGGAATGAGAATGGCTTTTGGTGAAGAAGTTTTGTAAAATGTAGAAATATAATTCAATGTCGCCTGAAAAATTAAAACTTTACTGTTTCTTTCATTGCTTTTAACAACTTATTTCATTATACGAAAACCCTTGATGATGTTTTGTTTTTGTACCGTACCATATAAATACCTACCTACTACTCTACTGTTACTTGCATTGTCTCAACCAACATTCTGCGTCACTGCTCACTGCTTGCTGCTTTTGAAAACAACAGCCATTTTAATTTTCTTTAGTAGAAAGGAAACTTTAACTTTGTTGTATATTGTATAGTTTATGGTTGTCATCATTATCAGTGGCAGTCAGTATGCCTTTCCTATTGCCGTTGTTGCCTTTTCCTTTTCTGTTGTTGTCAAGATAGAAACAACAGATCATGAATTTAATTTTTAAACTTGATTCTTTCTATACACAACGGAACGGATGTATGTGGGGCATAAAAACCAAACGAATTTATATATAATATGTACATAAGTGAGTTGACTCTTTCTTAAATTTCTACTACGCACTTCTACTATTTTACTTCTTTCTTTAAAACTTTTTTTTGTAATTTTTAGCAAAAAAAACAAACGTACAAAGAAAAGTCCAAGTAAGTAAATGTTGATTACTAAAATTTTTAAAATTTGCATAGTAGAGTCGGACTATGAGCAAGTAAAAGTGAAAGTTCTTGTGCATGGTTCAGTAAAGACAATACGTACATAAATAGAAGACTCTTCCACTTGCTATGCTATAGCTATACCGGCCAAAAGTAACCACTTTGATGTAAAACGACACTCATAAGTTATCCTTAAGTATGTGCGACCCTGTATTACAAAAAAGGGAATATTTATTACTTCGAATTCATATTGTGAATAGTAGTAGTATATAAAACCGAAGCATTTTGTTGTAGTGGTTTTGTTAAGTTTAAGTTTAAGTTAGGTCACCCTATACAAAAGTTAGTTGTAGTGTAGTGAGGAGCAAAAATATATTTTATAAGCAATTACGCCTGTGCGTGTTCCCACTGCCAAGGATTTTCCTTTATTTATGTTTAAGTCAAGTCGACCAATGCATGAACAGAAACAATTCAAGTGACAAAACGGAGAAGAAGAATTATAAAAGAAAACGAAAATGTTGCGTCGTGTCTTCTTTTTCTTCTTCTTCTTCCACGTACTTGCTTACTTGCTTGCTTACTATCTCTATAAAAAAGAAGAGCAACAACAACACCACAACAGAAAGAGGAGAGAAAAGCATAATATTTTTAAGGAAAAAATCGTAAAGGCTTCCTTCCTTCACCGCGTCGCTCTTCTCGTTCTTCATGGTTATGTTATTTCCACCACCATAACCAAAAAAATATTTTTTAGTATTATGATTAGTGTATTCTGTTCTACTTTCTTCCTGCAATGAATATAAAGCAGTGCTTGGAAACTGGTGGTGGTCGTCGTCGGGAGAGTTGCAGCAGCACAGCAGCAGCAGAGCAAAAGCAACCAAGGCAAAACCAAGATGGGTACATTACATTTTTCCATTTTCCTCCTTCATTCATCCGCTGCTGCTACTATGTATTTACTTTTTTTACCACTTTTCAGTTATCCATACGACCACCACCACCGCTAGCAAGACATCATAATAACTAGCAATAGCAGCAAACAGCAAACAGCAAGAAAGCAGTTACTTTCTCACAGCCATTTCAATTTTAAACAAAAGATGACGAGAAGGACGAGGACACTGTGACTTCAGAGAAAGAACGAAGGAAATACGAAACTTTATTTTTCTTTACTCGTTCGTACGTACAGTAGATCATTTGCAACACTTCTCGTGGACAAATCTCATCTTCCTTTTCACTCACTCATCCTGTCTTATTTTTTTCTTTTATGTTCTGCCATTGTCTTCTTCTCTTCCAGTTTCCATTCCACTCCACTCTCATACTACTTCGTCACGCTCACAAGTGCATATTTTCTTTCTTGATAACTTTTACAACAACCAGCATAGAAAGAGTAAAGCGTATTATTATAAAAAACCTTCGCCTTTTCTTTCCCAGAGAAAAGTTATTACTAAACGTAATGACAATAGGTTTACATTGCACACAGATGAAGTGTAAAAGGAAATGAGATGGGTGGAGAGTGAGTGATATCGCATAGCACACCGTTCTCATTCGCGTCCTCGTTGCCGTCGTCTTCAACCAATCACTTTTTTTTTGTTTTCGTCTTCCAGCACCGTTTGTTTGCGATGCTTTAGAAATCTGCTTCTTTACATGTACTGAAAAAGAATACGTCCGTTTTGTGCATGTATAGTATATACGTAAATTGATACAATTTTTCCCGAGATTTTGTTTTTACTTTACTTTTAGAGTGAAAAAGTGAGAATTACGAAAAAAATATTGTATGCAAAGAAAGAAAGGGTTTAAAGATACAGTGATGATAGTGGTGATGATGATGATGATGATAGCGAAGAAAATAAGAAGAAGAGTCTCCTAAAGTTTCTAGCAAATCCCTAATACAAATATTTTGCTATCTGTGTATACTTTTCTCGATGCTTCTTTACATGTACTGAAAAAGAATACGTCCGTTTTGTGCATGTATAGTATATACGTAAATTGATACAATTTTTCCCGAGATTTTGTTTTTACTTTACTTTTAGAGTGAGAAAGTGAGAATTACGAAAAAAATATTGTATGCAAAGAAAAAAAGGGTTTAAAGATACAGTGATGATAGTGACGATGATGATGAAGATGATAGTGAAGAAAATAAGAAGAAGAGTCTCCTAAAGTTTCTAGCAAATCCCTAATACAAATATTTTGCTATCTGTGTATACTTTTCTCGCAACAGCACGGCACAGCACAGCAGCGACACGACGGAAATAAATCTGAATTGAATAATATTATTATTATGTATATTGCTTGCTTACTTTTAGTTTACTATGCATAGATATATAGTAATCAACGCTTTCTCTCTCCCTCCCTCTCTCTGGCTAAGTAGGAATATTTAATGAATTAAAGTTAAATTAGTGTAAAAAAAATAATCTGATTTTGGAGTGAAATAGTAAAGTAGGTAGGGAGAGAAGTACTTTTTCTTGGCAAAGTACTACATAACGTACATGTATATTTTCTTAAACTGGGGAGAGATGAGAAGAAGGGGTTCCAGGAAGGCCGGAAGGTTTTCTCTGGCTTTCGTTTTCTCTTTCATCGTGTAGCGTTAGTGTAGCGTTGTCGTCGTCGTTTCAGGAAAGATAGGTATGACAGATGTCTAAAAATTTTGCCCTGAGAGAACATTTTCTCAGCCATATAGAGAATTAGGAGAAAGAGGAGAGTTTCTTCAAACGTAAGAAGTGAAAGTGAAACAGCAAAGTTTTTAAAGGAAAAGCAAAAAAAAAGATGAAGAGAGAAGAAGAGGAAAAGGAGTAAATGGAGAAGAGACTACTACAAAGTAACATTAGGCTCCTCTGAGAATTCAAATGTTGAAGAAGAAAACTCAACTCTCAAGAACAAGCCTGAATTGGAGAAAAAACTTTTTAGTTTCTTCTTCTTCGTTTTCTTCTACAGCCGCTCTGCTCTGCTACAGCACATTACCTTCTCTCCACTGAGGTATAAACAAGCTACATCTCCAAGATGCGATAGAAGAAGAAGAAAACTGAAGAGAGCTGAGAAGAGATGAAGGGAGATAGGTAGGTACGTACACGGCTTTTACGACTACTCATAGCACACACCAAGAGGCTAATATTGTTAGTTACTTTTTGAACAGCTTCCTTCCAGCAGCAAGGAGAAGGAAAGCGGAAGCTGATATAGAGTTCACGTTGAATTCTTAATGTATTTCTTTCTCACTAAAGCACTACTACTATATTGAGGCTGTTATATTTGTATTTGCACTCTTTCTGTTGATGTTGATGTTGTTGGCAAATGGAGCTGCTCCAAAACATTTATTTTGCTTTTTGGTACTACTACTGCTCTGCTGCACAAGATTTTGCTTTTACAGAAACTTTCTAGTGGAGAAGAAAACATCCCTGTGAAATTTAAATAAAAAATAACAAAAAAAATAAAAATGCTAACATGGGCGGGCGGGTTATTGTAGTAGACACGTTTCGTTTTCATTTTTGATGTTGTGTTGTTATTGTGCGCTTCATATTCCTTTTTTATATTATCGCGTTTCATCTCTTAATTGCTGGTAAAATGAGGGTGAAGTGCCGCGTAGCAAGATTTTCTGGTACAGCTACAACAGGCAACAAAGCTTACACAATTCCTAAATCAATTCCTACATTGCACTCCTCAAAATTAAATTTAAAATCAAATCCTTTTCAAAACGAAATTATTGTTGCACGTGCATACACCTTTTTATTCATATAAATGAACATGAACACCGATTTTGTAAATTTGCCTTTCACCTTCACTACATAAAGCTGGAGACTCTTTATCTACATGAGGAGTGGAAAATTTGGAAATGGGATGAACAGAAAGGCACTAGCTATGGTTTAGTTATGTTTTGACTCAATTTATAGAAAATTGCGGGAAAAATTCATAACAATTTATTTCACTTGTAGCGTGGCGTGGTTGGTGAAGAGGCCATGGACCTTTTTCATAATATTTGTATCGACATAAAAGTAAAATGTAGTAGATTGTGAATGTGAACTATGCTTGAATCTATACTATACCCAAAATTACATGAATGTGGATCTGGACCGACTTGTGCTGCGTTGCGGTGTAGTGCAGGGCTCGTATGCTTATGACCTGAGTTGTTGCTATAAGAT
>JAHZNJ010002629.1:0-14857 GCA_027744475.1 Lepidocyrtus cf. sotoi NNG-2020
TAAGTTTTAAATTTAGACTTTAGACACGGCATGGCATGGCATGCATTTCCATTAAGAATACTTTTTGACTAAAGAAAAGTCACTTTCAATCAAGTAAAACGTGATGAAATGAGACATTTACCAGTCATACAACTACTACTGCATAATACATTAAAATACAACAGGTAATTGGCAAAACGGAACGTGAACTTGAAAACAGCAGCAACCGCAGCAGCAGGATTGTATAACAGCACTAGACAGCTCGAATATAGAAACATGACAAGAAATATAAAAACAAAAGAAACGTTTTTTTGCACTCAACTCTACATTCAGAATTCTGCATGGAGATGAGCTAGAGAATTTGCAATAATTTGCATATACTTCGCAAAAAAGTTTGTTTCGTGTTGAATAATATGATGAGGCAACCCCCCAAAAAACATGCGACCATGCAAACTCTTCAGCCAGACTGAGAAGAGACAATCTGACGGCTTCGTTTTTGATATGCTTATGAACTTTTTTGACTTGATCATTTCAGACGGAAACGTTTTTTTCTATTTTCACATTTTTCTTTACTAAAGAGAAAATTATGATGGTTTAAAAAGTAATACAGGTTTTTTAACAAGACAATTGAATTGGCGTTTGGCAGGTGAAAATGGATTTATGGGAGAATAAACGAATCAACATTGGTGTAATCTCCTGCAATTATTGAATAGAGCGGTTGGTTGTGGCTGTTTGGTGGTGTCCATGTCCTTTTAATGAAACGAAACTGTTGTTGGTATTTAAAAGTAGTATAGAGTGGTAATGATAGGTTGAAGCCTTCAATTAAAAGCTTCATTGAGCCGAAGAAGCTCGAAGAAATTCATTATAAACGGAGAAAAAACTTCCTAATTGAAAGCAACCTGCTGAGAAGATGCAATGTGGAAGAAGAAGAAGAGGAATTTGCACGCAATAAGAAATTTTGAGTAATGATATAATAAAATAATGATCATAATAAACATTTCATTTCATGTCCGTTCTTTTGTAGAAAACTGAAAAGCTTTTTTGGAGATTTTTGTTGCTGTTGTTAAGTAAAAAGATGTTCAGGCAAAGTATGTCGTGACTATTAATAACCTTTAAGCGGCAAATTTTCTCATGAAGTTTACTTTGAATTTACTTATTCAACAAAGTTCGCCACTTTTTAAAACGGTTTGTTTATTGTGGGGCCATCATGTAACGCTAAAATATTTATGTAAATATTACAGCATCCGAGAAAACATGAATGAATGAATGAATATTTCCTTGTAACAATTTCATGGCCACAACGGGATACTGCTGTAACTGCAAAACGAAGAAAATTTGCAGAAAAATAAATAACTTTTTAATAACAAAAAATATTGTCATCTTTCATCATTACTTTTCTTCATGAACAATGACGGGTACATTTCTTGTAGAGTCGTTTGTAAAGTAGTTTATGTCGACAGTGACATTAAAAAGGCAGTAACGAAGATTTTTTACCATGAAAATAGCCAATTACCTTACCAGCTTGAGAGAAAAAGACAACAAAGAAAATGATAAATGATAGGCATCATTATTTTATTATCATAGTTGCACTTTTCCCTGTAAGATTTTCATTTGCATTTCCTGATGATGACACGACAAACTGTTATGAAATGATTTAAGCTGGCACAGTACTTTTTCTGTTGTAGGCTTAATTGCAACAGCAAAAATTCAAGATGATCAGGTACCATACGATGATGCATGTCAGAGGAAATTCAGACTAAAAATAGTTTCCGTTATAATATGTTTGTTATTGTTGCTGTATCATTATTTCGGGCATTACAATTGTTGCTTATTTTGATGAGTGAAAAATGGAACTTTTAATCAAACAGAAGAATGTTGATTTAATTTCAGATGCGGATAACTGTGATAACTTGGTTGACAACAACGGCACTGTTACAGATACTCCCAGCAGCGGACGTCGTGAAAGGAGGTGAACGTTCATCCAAGCAGCTATTCTACACGACATATTTGTATCCTTCCTCGTCCTCATCATTACTCCGAAACTCTGGGAGCAGCAGTTCAAGTAGCAATGGCATTGGCAATTCAAATGCATTTATTCAAACACCAACATCACCACAAATATCCATTTCACCTTTGCATTCCTTCTGGTCTTCGTTTGGAGATCAGAAAGGGCGACAAACACAAACAGCCACTCATCTGATACCTGTCAACAATGCAAATCATAATCAAGCATATCTTCACCATCAGCAGCAGCAGCAACTTCTGCAGCAACAACAACTACTGCGACAACAACAGGTCCTGTGGTCTCCAAGTTTGCCTCTGGGAGCCTCTTCATTTTATGCTGCACCTATTCACCAACAGCAACATCCACAACAACAACATCATCATTCTGCTGGCTTGACGGCAGCGGGAGGCTCTACTAATAATAATAACAACAACAACGCGGTTTTATCATCATCATCAACAACCTCTTCGTCTCCTTCGAGCAAAAATGTTAAACATGCTTCGTCATCATTCCCTACAAATGCCCAATTTATTTTACAATCCCAGCAGCAAATTGGTCCAGAATACCAATTTCACCCGACTGTTTCTTCGTCGAATTCCCTTCAGCAGCAGCAACAGCATCACCAGGGATCGCCAATAATTGGCTATATCAGTGTTCCGTTGAACCCCTCACATAATCTATGGAGTCATCAGCAGCAAGGTCTAGGCGGCGGCTTACTTTCCAATAATGCACGACCCAACACGGTTCAATCTTATTTGCAAAGCGGGTTCCTCTCGCCATCAGCAAATCCCACTGGAAACTGGAATTTACCTTTGAAAAGCTACGAGCAAATTCAAAACGAGCTTTTATCTCCTCATTCAATCATCTCCTCACCACCAACTCCTTTTATCCCTCAACTACAACAACAAAATCAAATTCAACAACCGCAGCTGAAACAAAGCCCATCTCCCATTCCACCATCAAAAGGATTTCAGCGAGGACAGGTTGAAGCTTTACCGGATTTATCGTCAGCAGCATCTCCACAATCAAAAACATCTTCTTCTGGAGGAATCACAAGTAATGCGGGGACAGCAAGTTCCTCTTCATCATCAGGAACAGTGGGATTTATTCGAGGACATATTGAATCAAAACCGGGTTTAATATCAGCAAATCAAGTATTGGCAGGTATTGGGAATTCGGGATATACTTCAAGTAGTGGAGGACAACTACTGCCGTCGCCACTATCATCATCATCATCGTCCGGGATTATATTTAATCGTGGAGCCGTGGAACATAGTAGATTCCCCGAATTAATTGCATCAATAGAATCCTCCAACTTCGTGGGATCATCGCCACAAGCGACAACTTACGATACACCAACAAAAAATGTCATTTGCTATTTCGCCTCATGGTCTTACTATAGAAAACGTGATGGGCAGTTCATTCCAGGTAAGTATTACTCATATTTATCATGATATGGGCTTCTTACTACGGAAATCGTGAGTGGCAGTTCATTCGTATTTTCTTTTTTTTCAATTGTAATAGAAAATGTGGACCCCACATTATGCACTCATCTCATTTATGCGTTTGCCGTACTGGATAAAAGCAAGTTTGCCATCAAAGAAAGTGATCCGTTTACTGATAATAATGCCTGTAAGTAAAATGTTTTTATAAGTAATGTAAGCATATATGATAGACAGACCGAAAAAGGGTTTTTGATAATTTTTATGACGGGGATTATATCTCTCTCTACTACGAATGCGTTTTTTATCTTGTATTGCTCCAAAATGTTGCCTTTCGAATATATCAAAGATATCAAAGTGGGTGCTTTTCTGACTAAATCGCTTTTCATTCGAATTTTATTTTTTCTTTCTTGAAAATCTTGTGTCTGTGTGTGTGACTGTGAATGACTGACATGAAAACATTTAATTTTTATCTTTATCTCGTTCTCCCTCTTCAACTTCATTTCATACAGGTTTTTATCAAAGGACGGTTAATCTAAAACAATACAATCCATCACTGAAAGTACTCCTGGCTGTGGGGGGATGGTCAGACAGCGGAGATGACAAGTACAGCTCCTTAGCTCATGATAGAGTACGAAGAATAAAGTTCGCGAAAGACTCTGCAAAGTTCCTAAAAGATCGGAACTTTGATGGGATGTCACTGGACTGGCATTATCCAAAATGTTGGCAGTCAAATTGTGAAGCTGGGCCTGCATCTGATAAGCAAGCGTTTGCGGAATTTATTAAGGTATGATCTATGATGAAGATGATGATGATTGGAATTGCATTGCATGCATTCGATTAGGTCTTTTATAAAATACGTTTTTTTCTCTTTCTTTTCATCACAGGACATAAAAATGATTTTCGAACAAGAGAATTTGATTCTGAGCGCGACACTGTCAGGCTACGAAGAAGTTATTAACGTTGCCTATGACATTCCTTCTTTATCGAGGAGTCTCGACTTCCTAAGCATTATGGCGTATGACTACCACGGATCGTGGGAAACAAGAACTGGTCATGTCGCACCGCTTTACAATGGTCCTCCAGCGTCTGATCCTTATCCCCATTACAATGCTGTAAGTTTCAAGCACAATAATAAAAAACGCATAAATAATCTTCATCTATGGCATACTAGCCAAAAATATACGTAGGTAATGTGTGACAGAATTCTGACAGCGGACATTGCATTTAGACATCTTATTAAAATTCCTCTTCTATTTTTTATTGTTGTCTCACTATGCCCCTATCAGAATTACACAATGGAATACTACGCAAGCAAAGGAGCTGATCGATCGAAACTTATGCTTGGGGTACCCATGTACGGGCAAAGCTTCGAGCTGAGTAATCCGGGTGATACATCATACGGAAGTGAAGCAAAAGGAGCGGGACTTGCTGGCGAATACACTGTGCAACCAGGAATGCTGTCCTACTATGAGATTTGCAAGAGAGGTAATAAAATAAACGAGCGAATGCAACTGAAACGTGAAATTGAAATTGTGGTGGTGCATGGTTGCGTTGCAGAAGAAGAGAAAGCTGCATAATATTAAAAAGAAATGTAATTAATTACTGCACACATGTCTAATTTAATATGAATGATGCTTTCTCTCCATCTCCAGTGAAAGATAGAGGTTGGACTGTACAGAAGGACATTACCGGCAGTTGGGGTCCATACGCGTATAAAGGGAACCAATGGGTGGGCTATGAAGACTCAGATAGTTTAACAAGGAAAGCACGTTACGTTAAGGCACAAGGTTTTGGAGGAATGTTCATTTGGACAATTGACCTTGACGATTTCAACAATCAATGTTGCATGGGACCGCATCCTTTATTGAGGACGATTGCAAAGGAGCTGTTGGGAGTACCTTATGACGTAAACACGATGGATTGTAGGAAGCCTACAATAACGAATGGTTCTTGTACTCAAAATCCTACCACCACAGGTAAAAAAATCGTTCGTCAATTTTGCTATTTATCTTTTGAAAAGTAAATTCAGTCTTCCATTTCCTATCAATTGCAATTTTATGCTTAACATTTTTTTTATTATTTAATACAAAGATCTTCTCCAAAAGTTTTGCATGGTTTTTCATATTTAATGTTACTGTAATTATGGGAAAGGCAAACCTGTCCAACGACCAACAACAACTACCACAACAGGGCGGCCAAGTACCACGACTTCAAGAAGTACCACGAGACCTACAACTACAGCCACAACAGAAACTGTTACAGTTACAACTTCAACCACCGAGCACGATCATAATCATTTCACTACTTCTTCCACTACCACTGCTTCTCCTTTCTCCACTTCTACTACAACCGCAAACCCTGCTGATAATTTGCTTGCACCGCCAAATTCGGAACAATCGCAACAACAACAAACCGAATTTAATTCAACATTGTCGCCAATTGCAAAGCCGACAACGCCTTCTTCTTCTTCACCAGGGCCTATGCTATTTGTATGCCATCAGCTAGCGGGAACAAGTATTGTAACAACAATTTGTCCCACTCCTTCTTTAATACCTGTCTCTTTATTTCACTCGTACCAATATTTTCTCTTGCCTTTCCGTCGCAACATTTCTTCTTTTTCTAATCGTTTGCCTTGAAACTGAAACAAAAACTTGTTTTCAATGGTTATTATTACTATTTGCTCATACTTAAGATGCTGTGATTATTGACTGTTAATTGTTTTATGTGATCTTTAAATGCTACTGCTGTGCTGCTGCTGATTGAGAATGAAGATGATGCCATACTGTAAAATGCTCTGTAATTTATTTCAAGTTTTTGCTATTGTTTTTATTAAACTCGTTCGGTTCGTTTTAATAGTGCACGAAAGCTTAATGCAAATGCACACTTTGTTTCTTCTTCTTTCATTCTTTAAATAGCCTTCGTTTTCACACAACCGTAACGGCTGCACCCTTTAAAGTCACAAAAATGTCTTTAACTGTAATTTCATTTCTATTTTATTACACAATTCATTTTATTATTATGTATTCCATTTTTATTCACATCTTAAATCAAATAGCTTTTATTCAACAAGTTTCATTTTTATGCACATTTATGGATGATTATTTGCTAAAATTAAGTTATTCGTTTTCATGCTTTAAATAGATTGGCCCGACCATCAGCAACAAAGCACCACCACAAGTTACCCCATGACATCCACAGCTTCTTCTCCAGGTGGTGCTGGCGGAGGAGGTGGAAGTGGAGTGGGCGATTCTCCAGTGTGCGACAATTCGTGGTCTTATCTTCCCGACTCCTCAGACTGTTCCGGATACTTCCGCTGCACACACAGCATGGTCACCAAACATCGTTGCTCTTTTGGACTTCATTGGAATCGATATGAGAATACCTGTGATTGGCCTTCATCAGCAAAATGTCAAGATTCGGATCAGCTCATGCTTTCCACAACGGAACATTTAACAACTGAGAGACCTCCTCCACCAATGACTTCCTCCACAACTTCAACCCCGTGGACAACCACAACTACGCGTTATACAACAACAACGACGCAGCCAACGACCACAAGAACGACGACTACGCAGCGTCCTACACAACCACCCACCGCAGCAACTACGCAAAGGACAACGACAAGAACAACTACCAGACCGCCTCCGCCACCACCACCAACTCAATCACAGCCTCCTCCCCAAGATTCTGGAGAATGCGTTTCTGGTCAATATTATCCTGGTCCCACCTGCGATCAATTTTATGTATGTGCGGCAGGCCGTAAGCATATCCAGGCTTGTGGGCCAGGTTTACACTGGAATAATGAGCAGCGTCTCTGTGACTGGCCGAATAATGTGAAGTGTCAAACCAATAAACACAAAATTCAAGGAATTCTCCATCCTCAGACTAAGCCTAGGCCAATTCGTCCAATTGATGAGACGGGACCTTGCGCTGATGGACAGTATTCCGGAGATTCTTCAGATTGTGGCGTCTATTACATCTGCGATCATGGAAGAAGAGTTAAATTCCGTTGCCAGAGTGGACTCTATTGGAATAATAACAATAAGGTTTGTGATTGGCCATCTAATGTGCAGTGTGATACAACATCATCTGCAGGAGGCAGCAGCGGAGGAGGAGGGGATAACGGAAGCGGAGGGTCATGGCAGACTACTACAACCACAACTACGACCACCACCACGAGGAGACCGGAGTATACCACGCAAACTACCACACAGCAGCCTCAACAGTATTCCGGAGATTCTTCAGATTGTGGCGTCTATTACATCTGCGATCATGGAAGAAGAGTTAAATTCCGTTGCCAGAGTGGACTCTACTGGAATAATAACAATAAGGTTTGTGATTGGCCATCTAATGTGCAGTGTGATACATCATCAGCGGGAGGCAGCAGCGGAGGAGGAGGAGATAACGGAAGTGGAGGGTCTTGGCAAACTACTACAACCACAACTACGACCACCACCACGAGGAGACCGGAGTATACCACGCAAACTACCACACAGCAGCCTCAGTGGACAACGTCAACAACGCCGTACACAACCACAACGACTTCCACTACAGTTAGACCAATAACTGGAGGAGGTGGAGGCGGGGGTGGAGGGGGAGGAGGTGGTGGTGGCTCGATCACTGGGGACTACATGGTTGTTTGTTATTTTACAAATTGGGCATGGTACAGACCGGACATTGGAAAATATTTACCTGACGACATTGATCCCAGTCTCTGCTCCCACATTGTTTACGGCTTTGCTGTTTTGGACTACAGCACCCTTCTCATGAAGCCCCATGACACTTGGGCTGATTACGATAATAAATTTTATGAAAAGGTCACTGACTTCAAGAAGCGGGGAGCAAAGGTTACATTGGCACTCGGTGGCTGGAATGACTCTGAAGGTGACAAGTATTCCCGGCTTGCAAATAGCCCTCAAGCACGCCAAAAGTTTATCGCTAGTGCAATTGACTTCATCCGAAAGAATAACTTTGATGGACTCGATTTGGATTGGGAGTATCCAAAATGTTGGCAGGTGGACTGCAACAAAGGCCCTGCTTCTGATAAGCCTGCATTTGCTGCGCTTGTAAGAGAACTTAAGGAAGCATTTCAACCGTACGGGTTATTGCTGAGTGCTGCCGTTTCGCCAAGCAAAATGATTATTGATGCAGGTAAAGTTAAACAAAGTCAACTTCCGTTAATTTTAAAGGTTTAGGTAAATTTTATAACATAAAAATGAATTAAATTGAATCTTTCCTTTTCAGTTTTAGGAAGAAAGCGTATCGCACCAGGAGGACCAAGTGCCATCAGTTCAACAATGCAACCAAAACCAAGCACGAAACCGCCAACTCAGTCAACATCAACAGTGCCAAATTTGGTTGCGTATCCTTCCGTAGTTTCTATCGTGGTTCATCAACAGGAGCTCCAACCAGTCAAGCAAAATCAATCGGATCCCTGTTCCAGTACGCCATACAAGCCGCATAGTTCTAACTGTAGGAAATATTACAGATGCATATTTAACCGTTATGTGGAGCAAACTTGTCCAAGTGGAACGTTTTGGAACAGGGTACATAGAGATCGTTTTTCAAAAGCCGGTGTCTTATTTAACTAACACAAAAGTAAGTTGGTAATGCAATTTAAATTTTTTAGGACCGTTGTGACTGGACATGTGGAAGTGACTCCCAACAACAAGCTCATCCGCCACAGCCTTCCAATCCTCCTCCATCTTCAACCCACACAACGACAACTACCACGAAAAGACCGATGACGACAACGAGAACCACCTCCACCATAAGGCCTTTGTCAACGACAACAACAACTCGATGGACCAGCACAACAACCAAACCATCTTCAACTACGCAATGGACATGGACTCCCACTACATCTGGTCCAATGACAAGTTCTACGAGTTGGCAGTGGCGACCCAAAATTTCTACTACAACCACAATTAATCCGATTGATGTACCGGAGACGGATTACAAAGTTGTCTGTTATTTCACGAACTGGGCTTGGTACAGACAAGGAATTGGAAAATATAAACCGGAAGATATAGATTACAATCTGTGTACTCACATCGCATACGGATTTGCTGTATTGGATTCTTCATCTTTGACAATAAAACCGCATGATTCCTGGGCTGACATTGATAACCAATTTTATACACAAGTAACGGATTTGAAGAAGAAAGGGAAGAAAGTTGTAGTAGCAATTGGAGGATGGAATGATTCAGGTATTTCTATCATTGATGTAAAAAACTCCGAGGTGGGTGTCATTTTCTATATTTGATAATAAATGGCTTTATTTATTTGTTTATTCTACAGCCGGAGATAAATATTCCCGTCTTGTTAATGATCCTGGCGCAAGACAACGCTTTATAAAGCATGTGATCGAATTCATCGAAAAGTGGAACTTTGACGGGTTAGTCGAGTTTATTTACGTAATGATCGATAAACAAATTGAGCCACATTTTTTTCATTAAATAAGGTTTTAATTAACCACTCTAGGCTCGATCTGGACTGGGAGTATCCGAAATGTTGGCAAACGGAATGCAAGAAAGGTCCCGATTCGGACAAGGCCGCATTTGCAGCTTTATGCAGGGAACTCTCAGAAGCATTTAAACCTCGTGGTTTGCTTCTTTCCTCGGCAGTTTCTCCTAGTAAAGCAATCGTTGATGAAGGCTATGACGTACCCGCTGTGAGCAGATATCTTGATTGGATTGCCGTGATGACTTATGATTATCACGGACAATGGGATAAGAAAACTGGTCACGTGGCTCCTTTTTACCATCACGAAGAAAGTGACAACTTCTATTTCAATACCAATTACACAATAAATTACTGGATATCCCAGGGCGCAGACAGGAAAAAATTAGTTATGGGAATGCCGATGTATGGACAGTCATTCACTTTGTCGGATAATAAGGAGCATGGATTGAATGCTAAGTCGTATGGTGGAGGAACTGCTGGAGAGTACACGAGGGCTCAAGGTTTCTTGGCATACTATGAGGTAAGTGAAAAGAGAGAAATGAGCCAAACTACACAACTTGGAAAGAAAGAAAGTTTAGATATGGAAACTAATTGAGCTGATTTCTTCTTTAGATATGTTCTTTCGTCAAAAATAAGAACTGGAACGTTGTCCAAGATGAGACAGGGGCAATTGGTCCTTATGCTTATCAAGGAAATCAATGGGTTTCGTTTGATGATACGAACATGATAAGGAGAAAGTCACAATATATTAAAGACATGAAGTTGGGCGGAGGTAAAACACTGTTTTTAATAATTTGAATTTAAATTATTACCATTTTACAATTATTGGAAGAATATTTTGATTTAAAATTGCCGTTTCGTTTAGGTATGATTTGGGCCCTTGATCTTGACGATTTCCGTGGAGTGTGTGGCTGCGAGAAGCATCCACTTCTGAAAACTATCAACAGAGTTCTTCGGGACTACCCAGAACCTGATCCTCAATGTAAAGTAATAATTTATTTTTTAGAAATAGGTATAGGTAGCCAGAATTTATAAAAATAGATCTAAAAAATAACCCCGGTGTAATTACCTGTATGCAGTTTAATCATTAATATATATTTATGTGTATGTAACTCATTCCAAATATTATTATTATCTGCTTAATTAACTTAATACCAATGAAGAGTAATTCTTATGTACTCTTCTTTCTTCTGCGTATGAGAAACCAAACTATAGGACTGATTTTTTAAATCTTTATTGTTGTTTTGTACCAAAAACCAGTGCACAGCTCTTCTTTTTATATGTCAATCTTTAATTTTTAATTTATTATTTTTTAGTAGCTTAATTGGGGTTTATCGAGAAGAGAAGCTGATACAAAAATTACAATTGCAACGTAACAGCATCTTTTATAGTGTGATAGGAATAACTGTTTAAAAAATATTTTGTTTTGTACAAAAATGTGAAATAATTTACGTAAGCAGATTTTTTGTAGAATGAAAGTTAAATGCAATATTAAGTTGAATGAGTTTTTACTGGTATAGTTTTGTTATTTGTATTGTTATGAATTTAATTGTTGCCATAATATATTGAAACAGACAGAAAAAATCAAATAAACAGGTGCACATAAAACCTAAGAGTATTTTTTAGATATTAAGTAGCGTACTTATGTATATCAGTTAAATAAAAATTATTGCCCAATAAAGGGACATGCATTTATTAGTAGTTTATCTAGTACTTTCGTTTTGTTGCTATTTGTGTAATGTTTTGAGAAACAAGGAACGTATGTATTTTAACAATTACGTCATATAGTTCATTGAATTTTAATTAATATCCACCTTAATTAAGTACACTGTACTCTTTAAACGGGGTGTTTTAAATTATCGAATTTTACCAAAATGTAACTTGTAAGGATTTGAATCGGAAAGAAATATCATTGTATTTTGCTGTGAAAAGAAGATTATTTCATAAAATGAAAAATTAATTGAATGACAATAAAAAATTCAAAGAAATATATTGTCGACTCTGCATTTTCTTTAATCGTCATTTTGTCTTGCGTGCTTGCAGCATAGAAATGATTTTAAATTTTAAATGTTATACAATTTTGCCAGAATCTGGCGAGGCAAAATCTGGCATGGCGGTTTGTGGCGGAATCTGGCAGTATATATCTATAATATACGATGAAGAATATTCTGGTTGCTATGAATAAAATAATATGCATTCAAGACATTATAATAAACCACTTTTACTTAAGAATCTACGAAAATATTATGCACCAAGAAATTAAGCTTACCTTGAAATGAGGAATTTTATCACGTTTCGATAGGCTTGCTCGCATTAAAGCCGCACATTACTGGGAAAGAGTTAATGAGCCTCAAAATTTTTCTCTTAAAAAGCAATCCAATATGACAAAAGTAGAACCGGAAAGATGGGACCACCAGGCTCCCCGACAAAAATCCGCCGATGCAGTTGCCAATCATCATCAACCCGGGCCATCTCACTCCCCAAAACGCCTTCACTACGATGATGATAACAGCCATGAGCATCATGCCCAACCTTACAATTTTGATGGAAGGGAAAGTCTGGCTCGCGATACTGCTTCATTGACCTCATTGGATACGGAAATGCAAAGAAGATATGGGCAAAATATTATGAAGAAAGCGTAAGCATTGCATACTCATTTATAACATAATAGCTCAAGCTCATCATCATCATAACTGAATTGATAATTAACTTACTTATTATGCAACTTCAGGGATGATACAAAACTAGAATCAAACGAGCGACGATCGAAAATGCATAATTGGTTTACAAAGTTTTGGAAAAGTTTCTCAGCCGTCTTCTTTACTCCCATTTTCCTCCGTCACCGGAACCTATTTTTCTTGCTTGTTGAAGTGATCGCACCTGGTTTAGTAACCCTAATTATTTTTGCGGCCTTCACTTCTGGAATCTCTTGGAGGCAGGCACAGCACAGTCAAAGTCAAGCTTGTGAGTAAAGTAGCCCTAGTAAACGCTGCGGTTTCTTTTGCAATGCATATAAGTTTTAATTGATTCTTAATTATTTTCAGACAAGAGGCTTCTAAATTACCCTGAGCTGTCAATGCAGGAGACAATAGACAAGTTTAAAGAAACTCATACAGATTCCCGTGGGAGAACTCTGATTCTATTCACCCCAGTGACTGACATAACTACTCAAATCATGCAGCATACTTTAGATCAACTCGGGCTTGGAGGACAGAATCGGCTCCATAGGTTAGGCCAAAGCCTCTCATCTGGGATCGTAGGGCTTAACTCTGAAGTGGAAATGTATGAACGAGCAATCTTTCATCGGAAGGACACCATGACACATGGAAAGCCTGTGGGGGTCGTGTTTCGTATTGATGATAATGAAAGAAGTAAACTCACGAATTTCCCGTACAACATAACCTTCGTCATATCTCTTTTTGATGAGTCCATTTCCCATACCGTTGATAACTTCCCTTTCGTTGAACCTGCTGACACAGAAAAATGGCGTAAGTTTTAAAAGTTTTTATTCATGAATTGCTCAACTTTTGCGAATTATTTTTCCAATTGCTTTTTGTTTTTCTCTAGTTTCCCCATATCTCAAGTCGGGATTTATCGGTCTCCAATACGCCATTGAACAGTCAATAATTCGATTAATTTTGGAGAGACAAAGTCAAGCGGAAGAGAGTGAATTGAAAACTCACATTCAAGATGATTCCTTCGGACGTTCTGGAGCTGATGAGGACGACGAGAGTCCATCCCTTGATGCGATTGATGAAGACCTATTCAACTTCTTAAGAGATGAAACATTCGCTTCCCAAAGTGAAGATGAAGATGAGGAGGAATCAAAAGAGGATGAGGAAAGTATGATGCTGGGAACATCACATGCAAAACCTAAACCGCCTTTACTCGCCAATCATGTCACAAACGAGGGGATTGTAAGAAAAAACAATTTTAATTATAAATCCGTATTACGTTTCCCCAAGATTGTGCTCACTCTTTATATTTAATTGCATTTACAGCCGATGATGCACAGTAGGACAATTAAAACGTCTCATGAACTCCCCACCAGAAGTTTAAAGATGTTTAGTTATAATATGTTCGGAACTGAAGATTATCGGCGACTGATAACATTCGTGGTGACCTTCAGTCTGGTTGTCTCCTATTCCTTCATGAGCTTCTTCATTGTCAAACAAATTGCTGTGGAGAACGCATCGGGTATTAAAGACTTGCTTCAGATGCACGGATTGCCCAATTATATTCATTGGACGATGCTATTTCTCCACGCGTTCATTTTTAGAGCGGTTACATCTGGATTGGTTTTAATTGCGTTAAAAATGGACCTGGGACATGGAAGCGTAAGTTAAAGAATGTATAATGACTTTTGAAGAAGAAATTAATTCCTCCATTTTGTTGTTATTCGATTGGTTATTTTTCTTAGATTATCAACGACTGTACATACGATGTCCTCTTCGTTCTCATTTATGTTCATCAATTGTCCTTAACCTTTATGAACTTTTTCATAGCTATTTATATTAAAAATCGTGAGTTTGTTTTTAAATTAAGAATTTCCTGTCGTTAAAAACCTAAACTCATTTTTCACTAGGGGTTTTAAAAAATAATTCTTAATTTGCAGCAAAACTCTGTGCCATAGTGGCCATCTCTACTGGAGTCCTGTCATTTTACTTACCTGAGACATTTTATGAAATGCAGTTGGTCTCGACGACCACGGATTACATGTAAATTCTTTTAATTAAAATAAAAACCAATCTTATTTTAAACTGATTTATTTAGTAAGTTCTCTAAATTAATTAAATTGATTTTGGTCAGGCTGGTACTCCTTTTCCCGAATTGGTGTATTCGACAAGTCATTCGGTGTTTGATTGATCATGAAATTGACCGTGAGTAAAACGAATCTCCAAATATATTAGTATGTCAGATAAACTACCTAGTTTAGCTAGTTAAGTAACAAAAAATTAAAATT
>JAHZNJ010002630.1:0-10257 GCA_027744475.1 Lepidocyrtus cf. sotoi NNG-2020
CAAGTTTCTATTGCTATTGCTTGTTCCATATAATAATTATAATTAATCTTGCAAAATCCTTCTTTATTGATAACATTTCGTATCTACTCTGCTATTGCCGCGTCACTACCTAGTTCTACGAATGAAACAACAACGCAACACCACCGCACCAACCAATTCATTTGCAAAACTCTATCTAAGCAAAAATCGTTTTGTATGAATAAAATATGGAACGAAACAGAAGATCTCCTTCACAATACCCATATTACTGTACTGTGTACATGTGTATGTGCGGTAAACTGGTATAGGAACACAGAACACCGAAATTTCTGTCATGCTGAGACAGAAAATTGTATTTTACAAATTATGACACTTCTTCTTGTTCTTCTGTTCTGCTTCTATTTTCCGTTCCGTCTCCGTCTTTCTCTTACTCTCTTTATGTCGAAATAAAATATTGATTTGTCATATAAAAAAGTTTAATTTATCTAGAATGTTTTCGTAAACGGCTTAAATATCTGGCGGTATCCGTATTGGTAATATTGCACTGTACTTATTACACCAAACCCCACGCTCCGCTCGCTCCGACCAGGATGTACTTCTCTCAAGTGTCGTTTGCAATACTGTAGTTACAATTTTCGATTTAAAATTTTTTCGCAAAGCCTCCTTCAATAGTGTAAACCTTATTGGTGACGATAGTAATAATGCTATACTAAACTATCTATTGTCTTTAAAGTTTGAGAAAGGTGAAACTCAAGTCAAGGTACCTTAATATTGTTTGTCAGTCACTTACTTATCCATCTGCCATTTTGTATTTATTATATAGGAAAATGTAGGAAAGATTTCAGTACTAAAATGAAGTGAAGCTGTCTTACTTTTTGACAAGGACATATTTTTTTTGTAAAAGTTAAAGTTTTTTTTACATTCACTCTCTTGCTCAATCAGCTAGCTGTCAGTTTTAATATGAAGAGAAACTAAAACCATTCTTTTAGTGCTCAACCCCAGCTGACTCCACAACAGCAGGCACGGAAAATTGCACATCATCATCATCACCATCACCATAAATAATACATTTAATTTTCGAACACAGCAGCGAGCGATTCCAATCACTTACTTTAATTCGAACGTGAACGTTTCGGAAAATGTGCTTACTTATTGAAAAACGGAAAAATACTGACGAAAGCATAATAATCTTGATTCTTGATCCTTTATTTAAAAAAATCTTCAAAAGTGTAACGGTGTTTACGCTGTAATAAAATAGATTCTGTACAAAATATGCAAATATAAGATGATGGCGCCTAAATTAACTTGACTACTACTTCACACAAGTTAAATTATTATTATATTTATTTATAACTAACTGTAATATGTAAATGCAACTCGCTAAAATAAGTTATTCCAACAAAAAAGCAGACGGAAAGGAAAAATTAGACAAGAAAAGTGCAAAAAATGACTTTCTTAAATCAAATTACGCTGACAGAATATTTTTACTTGAAATGGAATGAAAGCATTTAAGAAAAAAAATTACGCTAGCGTAGCAGTGAATCACTTCACTAATTATGTATTACTACGGAGAAGAAGAAGAAGCCAAAAAAAACAGAAAAAAAGTTTACGTATCATATTTCATTTCATCTTAGAAAAATAACATAATTTTTGCCATTCCTTATTCTCCATTTTCTTTCTTTTTTTCGGGAAAAGTTTTTAAACGTACGTAAATTCTTCTCCTCAGAATTTTTACTGCCTACCTATGTACTAACTAGTAGCACGAGGAAAAAAGTAATTACGACGACGAGGAGGGAAGTATAATTTGAAAAGGGAAGAGCAAAAGCAAGAGCAATCCCACATTTCAGGAGAAAAAGGAGGCGTGGAAAAGTTTGAAACCGCAATATTTCGTCCTCTTCATGATGATGATGATCATCATCATCAAGAACAACAAACAAATAACTTTTTTTTCTATGAAGAATGATGTACAAACAGCAACGAGCATTTCATATTAATTGTAGTCGTCATTAGTTTTTTTGGAGGATATGAAATGAAGCAATTACTTCAGAAAGTGCTGTTTTTGGTAAATTGGCATGATGAAAACGCACAAATTGTTCTAAGAAAAAAGTTTAAACCATCCAAAAACAAAATTTAGAAAGAATCATTATTATAGCCCAAAAAGCATTGCGTAAGTATACTTGAAGATAATGCGGAAATTAAAGGGCAATATCCATTCTCTAGTATAAGTAGTTTCCACACGGTTGTTGGCTTGAAAGTATATTAAACGGTATGAGGAAAATACTTCCAGCAAATTAGATATTTACCAGGAAACACGGGGATTGCAGAAACTGTTGAATTAATTGCTTCTGAAAACTTCTAATTAGTAGAGAGAAGTTATTGTGGTGGGTAAAAAGGTAATTACTTTGCAAGTAAATACGGTTATTAAAAACTAAAGAAGGAAGAAGCTTTCATTTGAAATTCAATTTGCTTTGCTGAATTCAAAGAAAAGTTCAATTCAATATTGAATTGAACTTTGACATTAAAAGAGTTGGAATTAATATAAACGAATTACAAACAAACAAAGTAAATTCCTTTAAATAAGTAAATTATAAATTCTTATAAACAATAATGCATTTATTTTTGTTTGATTTGATAATTTAAGAAATGATTGTGGAGTCTCGACCCTTACACAAGAAAAAGAAGCGGTTGGCAAAGCAACGGTCTCTCAGAGAACTTCAGACTACCCCATATGGTGAACAGGTAATTGTAAGCGCAAAAAATGAAACTAAAAACCACAAAATTACTTTTATTAAGCACTTTGCCAAAACCAGATGCTTTCAAAATCACACAGAAACCCCGTTTTTCAATTTATTAAAGACTTGTTGCTCAATATAAAAACACAATATTACGGAGAATAAAAAAGTAGAGTGGGAAATGTGAGAATAAAAATAAAAGGATCAGTTTTTTTATTTCTTTCTCTTTTCGCAGGAGCATCTTTCGCAATTTCTAGTAAGAAATTGATTGAACTTTGAACGTTTGAGACAAAAAGGTCATTCAAACTTCTGCTATTCTACTGAAGAACCATCCTTCGTTTAATTTTTACCTCAATATCCATTATATATGTTTGTATGTATTGGGAAACAACAAAAGTCTAGATTTGATAGCGTTTTCCACCAAACGATTCCAAAGAAAGTTTACGGCTCACTTTTCCCACCTTTTGCAGATAAAAGAAAAGAAAAGCAAACTTTACATCGTCATCATCATCCATCAATAAAGTATGAGAAATTGAATACGCTTGTTCCTCAGAAAAAGATTCTTTTTTCTTTTCAATTCTATTCACCTTTCGAAAGTAGAGAACATTGAGCAACCGTCGTAGGGTAGCTTTATCCTGATTGCTGCTGCTACTTCTCAAGAAAAAAAATACATATTTTTTAACTTCTGAGCTGATCATTTAAGCATAAAATAATATTAATTTTAATATAAAGAAAAATAATAACAGAAGTTTTCAGAAGTTCAGACCATCTTTGTAATTTAATAATTTGATATGCACGCGTGCAGTTTTGCCATACATAATAACAAGTGTGAGTTCTTAGAAAGGAATAAAGTGATCGGATGCGGAAAGTTTCTTACTACTTCATTTCCAACAAAAAGAATCTTTATAAGGCTTTTGGATAGTTCAAAATAGGAGGAAGTGTGACAAGAGAAATCTAGCTGACTTTCACTGAACTATCTTTGCAAACTTCTAAAAAGAAAGTTGAAAATCCGGGTAGGAGTTGAGAACAAAGATGGCTGCAGAAGTAACAAATCTGTTTCTTAAGCTAGGTTTTTGGCATCCGCATCCGGTGAAAGTGTGCTTTAATATCTTGCATTATTTTTTATACCCAGGAAAGCACTTTAGATCCCCTTGCCGAGGAGTTCACTACATTCAACAGACAGCGTGAGCTGGACCGAATAGAAAGGGAGAGGAAGGAATCAGAATGGGAACAAGAGCTTTTGCGAGCTATGGAAGCCTCAAGTACATTTTCCACTGAAGGAGCAGCTAGAAAAGAATTTCGTCTTTCAGATTCACAACTTCCAGCAGAATGTCAAAGTCCAGTTTCCGGGTTGGATAGTCCATCCTCCAGCTCATCTCTGGTGTATCCTTCAACATCCGCAGCTGCTGCTTTAGGATTATCAACATCATCATCTCGTCATCCAACCACCAACATTAACAAACCGTCTACTAGTGCTGCTGCTGCTGCAGGGGCTGCAGCATCCAGCTGGTGGAGCTTCGGCTTCCGGCGCTGCTGGAGAGGAAGGAGGAGGAGAAGAAGAAGAAGAAGGAGATGACGATGTGATAACCAAATTACCCCCTTCGTCGTCGTCTTCTGCTGATAGTAAGAAACAAGCTTGGACCAAACGTCGATCTTTGACTATGCCCGAGGGTGCTAAATTATGGAAGAAATCGTTGAAACATTAGTAACAGTGGGATTATTGTTGTTAAGGTAACTAACTAACTGTTGTAATTAATTTGACTCGGTGTATTTAAGTGAAGCTACATTGTGATTGGATTCTGGTATTCTGGTTCCATTCTCTTGGTTTTTAATGAATATCAATATAAAATGAAAACTTATTATCGTCGTCGTCGTCATCAATCGTGTATGTACCAAAATAGTTTAAATGAAAATATTTATAAAAAATATTGTATGTTGTACATAGGTAGACATGTAATTATATTACGGAATCGCACTGTATAAAATTGTTCGTGATATTATCCTGGAGTCGTTAGAAAGAGGGAAATAATACTCTATAAAAATATTAAATAATTTGTCTCGTCGGTATATAAAATGTGATTGAATTTTTTTTTCAGTACATTGATAAGTCTAACGTGAAAGATAGGCTTCAGTTTACCTAATAATTTTTAAGCATCGTCGTCTTGTTAATTTCAATTACTTGTTTTCATCATAATCATTAAATAATATTGTAATACTCGATTTTGTATAATATTATACTTTACTTATTTTTTTCTTACCGTTTATTAAAGTTAAAAGTTTTTAGAAGTTGTTTTCATTCTTAACAAGTTTTCCAATAATGTTAAGATAGGATTTGTGACGTGACAGGTTTTTAAAAATCTACTAATTAACTCTTATATGGAATGTAAAAGAAATTAAATATAAATGAAAAATTACATTTTATGATTTCTACTTTTGAATGAATTTTATACGTCTGTTCGTTCAGAATGAACAGAAAAAAGAAAACAAATAAATTTACTATTTTTACATGTCTTATAAGATGTATATATATTCTTAATGGGTTTGTCATAATAACGTTAAAGTTGCAAAAGAATGGCACTCTACTCACACTCGTAAAAAATCGTACATGTTTGTAAATTCTAAAATGTACATGTCTGGAGTCTGGAGATAAAATAATAATTAAACTGGATGTAATAAAATATACGAAGCGCGAAGCTGTAATAGGAATAAAACTGTAGCCAAAATATCCAAATGACTGGATCATATAATTATCTAATAAAATAATTACTATTTATTGTAATATACTTATACCTACATAAATACCTATTTACTACCTACTTACTACCTTTTTGGAGAAAGTGCTGCTGCTATGCTGGTGCGAATTGTGATTTAACGTAAAAAATCAACCCGAATTTTGTAGTGTAGATATTATGTGTAATTATGTATACCTTTGTAGACTTACCTTTAATTAAAATTTTGTTGGTACTTAATGTAGCACAAAATATATAATATGTAAATTAAAAATATGTATTTATTACTTATTGGTGAACTCTTTGTGTTTTCCTTGAAAATCGATTAGAAATATATTGAGTAGATCAGTTTAAAGAATAAGTAATTAATTAATAGTAATTTGGCGATTTGATGATTGCCAATATTAAGGGGAAAAGCTGATGTCATTTGTAATTGTAGTTGAATTGAAGTTAATTTGCATCCTTCTGTTCTGTTGCCAAAAATGCAAATTATTATAATAAGCAAACATCATCATCATTCAGAAGTCCGTTGAGCATCTTCTGTGGTGACTTGACAACGCAACAGTCCAAATCCAAACCCTTGAAACGTAAATGAAATGAATTAGTCTATAAATTATAAAGACTTTATGGAACGAATTCAGTTTGTCCTCATCTAAAGTTTTCTATATTATGAACCAAACATTTAAATTATGATAAATGAACCCTGAACCCTTATTTAAAAAAAATAAATCGTGTTTTTCTAAAAAAAAACTTCCTCTTCGTTTGTATTTTTTTATCATTATAAAATTTATTTTTCCTCATCGATAGTATCCTGTTTGCTTCTATACACAGTTGGGTGTACATTTACGAACATTTAATTTTACATCAATTACTTTCTTTAGTTGTTATCAATTTAATCAATATGTCATAATAATATATCACCACCACTAATTACTACAAATTGGATTGTATATTTTTAACCCCGAACAAATAATCATTTATCCAGTCAGCACAATAATAATAATCTAAAGTGAAATTAGGATTTGTTTCTACAAACAGATTCAGGTCCGATATGTTAAATTCATCCATTGTAAATTCAATACTACTTTTTCTCATACAACAATAATTATCTTTGCCAGTTCCAGTGCAACCAATCACCTAATTATTTATTATCATTTATTGTATTAAAAATTAAAAATCGCGAGAAGTCTAAGTTTCGGAGCCCTTAAGGGTACATTAATTTTTAAATCTTATTATCTTATTTAGTAATTCTAGTTATTTGCTTATTAATCTTTATTATTATTGTTATTATTATTTACAATGGTTGGAATTAAAGAGTTCACAACTCAACAGTTACATTTTCATAATTTCATTTACATTTACATATTTATGCAGTTCTGGTTTAATTAATTAGGTTTAGGTAAAGGTATCCATGTAATTAATGTTTTTAACAAGAAGATAATATTTAAGATTTTTAACAAAAAACTGGAATGGTAAACTCGCATTTATGCAATTTTAGTCGCACCGCACTTTTTTTAAAAATTTTAGAGTTTTTCAAATTACGTACGCAGTTTTTTTTATCACAGACCCTTCATAAAGCCTTACTAGAAGAATTCATGCAGAAATGTTATAATTCTGGCTGATTCCTTAAAAGTGTTTATCCAAACCATTTCAAACTGGTGTTTGCATTTGACAAATTAGCAGCTTACCTAAATTTGTGATGTGATGGTTATGCATTGTATTGTAGATAGATACTGGGTAGGTACACATTATTATGCCGTAAGAAAAACAATCTCAACTTAAGGTAACTATTTACACACTTAACGTACAAGGTAAGTAATAAGTAGTAATAAGTACACACACACAATATAACAATAAAACATTAACTTTCAATTTTCTTCTGATTCCTAACTTAATGACAAGCGCAAAAATCTTTTAAAATTTTCAATGTTTCAATCATCACTAATCTGAATTTAGGTTGCAATCGCAGTAAGTATTATAATAAGTACATACATTTTTTGGATACGGTTTCTTCCTTAAAATAGGTAATAATTGTTTTCATTTCTATTTTACTAAAACTAATCTAATTAATTAATTTAGAATTTAACATTATTATACTTCCCTTCACAAACAGTTTCCCCAACCTCTGCTTATTATAACCAATTAATTTTTTATAACGACCTTGCATTGTTTGTTTTATTTGCTAATTATCTTTCATATCTTAACAACCACGTTCTCGTAGACGATAAGTTTTCTAGTATTAATTAACTTAAAATGTAGTATTTTGTATCATAATATTTCGCTCGATACGATAATAGTACATACCACATAAAACTAAAACTAACTCTAGATATCATAGAAACTCAATCATGGTTATATATTTTGTGCGATGTATGATTTATTATTTTGTAGCTCATCAAGAGGATAAAAAAATACTTCTGTTGCTGTCGTGGAGATTGGAATTGAGTAATACTTTTGATAAAACTTGATGATTTGATGAAGATTGCTGATATTGATTGTTGAGTAACAAGAACGGTAACAGTAACATTGAACATAGGTAGATAATATACTTATAATATTAATACTGGTTGAGATAAAACTGATGATTAGTTTTACAAACAGTGCGTAGAAAGAAAACTTTATCTATATACTAACCAGCTAAACTGCAACATTTATCGTAATTTTTACGGTTTATAGAATGTATGTATGATCAAATCGGGGAATATGGTTGAAATTTACTTTCCAAAACGGGAATGATAAAAAATTAGGGAGCAGTTTTGTAGTAGGAACTGAAAAGATTATTTCGAATAGTCTTCAGGGGGTGATGAAAAGTAGTAATTAAAACCTCAAGTTAAGAAGATGCAAATTATATGCTTAAAATTTCTCAACTATTTTAATATGTGAAAAGGTTAAATATAAGCTAAATTGCTAATTTAAATAAAAGACTGGATAAAAAGATAAGTTTTTACTTTCAATTTTCAAAATGACCACAATTATCCTGCATAAGTGATTTTGCATCGCACAAAGCAGTAATTTAGATACTGCTATGCTAATCTCCTATTTCACTGAAATTAAATTAAATTAAATTTTTACGAAACTCAAATAATCCTGAAAGACGTTTTCGGTTTTCGCTTATTCGCTCCAAAAATTGTTATTCGGTGATAAAAACCTTAAGAACGGAATTAATTTAGGAGATTCACTCCTCCAATCCTTATTCCCACTTCATAATTAATTTTTGTACTTGTGGATTCATTTCATCAAAACAATACTCTTTATTTTTTGTTTATATTGCGCTGACTTTTTCACCAAAGTTACCAGAGCCAGAGCCGCATCTTATCTCTCTCGGAGTGGTAGAACGAGTGAAGTTTCCTCCTCCTGGAACGGAACCTCCAGAAGATCTTGGAGTGTCGCGGAAAGTACAAATCCCGTTCATTTGATGCAGTGAACTCACTTCTGGGTCCGATCTCCTGTATAAGTGTAGAAAAAAAAGAATTTTAATTTTATTAATTCGGCCAAGTTTTTTTATTAAGTAGAAGAAAGCAAACCATAAAATGAACATGATTTAGTAATTATCATATTATTATCATCATCTTATCAGAAATGTATGTAAGGAGCGTATACATTTTAAGACAAGAATCAAAAAATATTTTCTAGGAAAAAAATGAACAAGACTATATATTATTCTCCTTACCGCCTTTGAATGAGTGCCACAGCTTGGTAGCTACATCGCCTGCAGCAAGAAATGAGCTGACATGAGCAGCAATTTGATTGTGGCAACAAGCAAAAAAATCCAGTAAAGTAAAGTAAAAGTTTAAAAGTAGTTAGATTGAGAGTGTATTGTAGGGGGAACAATGCCCTGTAGTAAAATATAGGAGAGAAGATGGAGTGTGAGAGAGAGAGAAAGCGAGAAAAATATATTATGTGAAATAGAGGATAGGGATCATCGCATCATCATCATCATCATGATCATGAGTAAAAAATAAAAATCTCTTAAGGAGAAACCGCTATCACACATCAACATCATCATCGTCGCTGTCGGCATCATCATCATAACGACACCACCATCATCAACGTTTGCCCTATGCCACATACTAAAAGGATGAAATCGGGAGAAGTATATTTATTACGGATTTCCTCCGGAGCAGTAAAACTGACACAGACAGGACATGTGTAACATCATTTCATCCGTATTACCTACCCTACCGCCACCACCACCACGTCATATTACCATCATCATCATCATCACTCTAACAAGACTATAAAAAGATTTTGTTGGAGAAGGGAAAGGGAATGCCAGCACAACACATAACACACTCTCATCCCCATTTCTGGAAGGACTTACTTTTAGCAGTAGTTCTTCTTCTCCCTTTTTTTTATAGAAAATTGGTTATAAACCACAACAATTCATTTTGATCATCATGGGATTATAAGCAGGACAATAGACTGCGACGCTTCATCTTTAAAATTTTCTATGCCTTCAGGGGCAACTTTCACTACTTGAGCTGATTGTGAGTTACTTTTACTTTCCCCATCTAAAACAAAATCATCATCATCCAAATCATCTCTAGTCTTCAATGAAATGAAAGTAAAAAAAGATTTCCACAAGATGAGAGATTATTTGGAACATTTTATACGTATGGCTAGGTGGTGGTGGTGGTAGGTGTTCGTTTCTACTAAATAAAATATTTTTACCGTAACTATAGAACTACTTAATTTTTACCGTGGTTTTTTGTTTTTTACAGTAAAATTATGATGAAATTTTATTAAATATAATACATTACAATACAAATTGGGAAAGGCATTATTACTAGATTGACTTTAGTCAATTCTAGTCATGC